>JANBOJ010000044.1:0-75770 GCA_027574685.1 Coemansia erecta | reverse complement strand
CGCCAGGCCCTTTATAGCTCTCGCAGAGCATAGCATCCACGCAATGCTACCTCTGCCAGGCATAGCATCCACGCAATGCTACCTCTGCCAGGCATAGCATCCACGCAATGCGACCCCCGCCAACCATGGCTTGTCCACGCAGTGCTCGGCCAGCTACGCCGGCGACGGCCGCAGCACTATCGCGGTCCGCGCCGGGATGTACACCTGCACGTAGTTGGGCCGCCCGTTCCACTCCATCGGCGTCGAGTGGTGCGCCACCTGCGTGTCCACGCGGCCCTGGCCCATGAACCACGCGTCGTCGGTGCTCAGCGCCACCGTGTACGTGCCCGGCCACGCCACGCCCACGCGGTAGTCCGAGTACGAGCGCGTCGGGTGGAAGTTGAACACCCACAGCAGCCCGCCGCGCTCGAAGGCCAGCACCTTGTCGCCGTCGTGCTTCAGCGTCACCCACTGGTCGTGCGCCGACAGCCAGCGGTGCTGCGCCTCCAGGCGCATCATGGCCCGGTCGAAGCGGTACAGGTACTTGTAGCGCAGCAGCTCGTCGCGCACCAGGTTGAACTGGCGCCGCGCGTAGTGGAAGCTCGACCCGTTGCCCTCGCGCGGGAAGTCCAGCCACTCGGGGTGGCCGAACTCGTTGCCCTCGAACGTCATGTAGCCCTCGCCGCCCAGCCCGCACGTGACCAGCCGGATCATCTTGTGCAGCGCCACGCCGCGCTCGATGGTCGGCGTCAGCTCGGTGGCGTCGCTCATGTTGGTGTACATCTGGCTGTCCATCAGCCAGAAGGCCAGCGTCTTGTCGCCGACCAGCGCCTGGTCGTGCGACTCGCAGTACGTGATGGCGCGCTCCTGGTAGCGGCGGTTCGTCAGCTGGTGGGCAATCTGCGCCATGTCCCAGTCCTCGTCGCGCTGCTCCTTGAGCATCTTGATCCACATGTCCGGTATCGACATGGTCAGCCGGTAGTCGAAGCCCACGCCGCCCTCCTGCACGGCGCGGCACAGCGCCGGCATGCCCGACACGTCCTCGGCAATGGTCACGAAGCCCGGGTACAGCTTGTGGCACATGTAGTTGGCCAGCATCAGGTACACCACGGCCTCCTCGTCGGTGTTGCCCGTGAAGTACTCGCGGTAGTCGCCGCTGAAGCCGTACGCGATGCCGTGGTGCTTGTACATCATCGACGTCACGCCGTCGAAGCGGAAGCCGTCGAAGCCGAACTCCTCGATCCAGTACCGCAGGTTCGACAGCAGGAACCGCGTCACCTCGTGGTGGCCGTAGTTGAACAGCCGGCTGTTCCACAGCTCGTGGCGCCCGCGCCCGCCCTCGTGGAAGTAGCAGTGGTCCGTGCCGTCGTACTGGTTCAGCCCGTCCTCGACGTTGTTGCACGCGTGCGAGTGCACCACGTCCAGGAACACGGCGATGCCCAGCCCGTGCGCCATGTCAATCAGCTCGCGCAGGTCGTCCGGCTCGCCGTACCGCGACGACGGCGCGAAGAACGACGTCACCTGGTAGCCGAACGACGCGTAGTACGCGTGCTCCATCACGGCCATCAGCTGCAGCGCGTTGTAGCCCAGGTCGGCAACCATCGGCAGCACGTCGCGCGTGAACTCCTTGTACGTGGCCACGCGGCCCTCAGGCGACGAGATGCCCACGTGCGCCTCGTAGATGCGCAGGTCGGCCGCCGGCGTCTGCCGCGCGTGCTTGGCCCGGTACCTGTGCGGCGGGTTGTAGAACACCGCCTCGTACACGGGGCTCTTGCTCAGGTCCTGCGTCACGTACGTGCTCCACGCCGGCAGCCGGTACACGCGCTCGCCGCCCGCCGTCACAAACGCCACCTTGATGTGGCTGCCGTGCGGAATCGCCACCGCGCCCGCCGCCGTGTTGGGCACCAGCGCCTCCCACACGCCGAACTCGTTGCGCGCCAGCGGGTTGGCCGCCACGTCCCAGCCGTTGAAGTCGCCCACCAGGCTGGCCTCGCGTGCGCCCGGCGCCCACTCGCGGTAGCGCACGCCGTCCGCCGTCACGTGCAGCCCGAAGTCCTCGTAGCCGCGCGAGAACCTGTCGATGCCGCCCTCGCTGACCTCGATGTCGCGCACCCAGCGCTTGAAGTGCGCGAAGCGCTGCCCAAAGTAGTCGCGGTGGTCCTCGAGGTAGCCGTCCGTCTTGACCACGTCCGTGCCGTCGCCGCTGATCGAGGGGTCCGACCCCGCCAGGTAGCTGCTGTTGGCCACCTTGGTCGGCGGGCCCTCGAAGTTGCCCTGCACCGGCGACCCGGGCCCCGAGGCCGCCGGGCTCTTGAGCGGGCTGGCTGCCGGGGCGCCCTCGGCGCCGCTGTCCTGGGGCTTGGGCTTTCCGTTTCTCTTCTTTGCGGCCATGGCTGATACAGATATGGATGTGCTGTTTCTGGGTTGGCTATCGATAGGCTGGGGGCGCTGCTAGTAGAGAAAATGTATCTGGACAAGTGGATGGATCGAAAGAACAAAAACGCTGGTAGAAATATATTTCCTTTCCTGCTTCGCGACAGGGCCGCGGAGCAGATGCTCGCTTTATATGCTTTATCTGCCGAGCGCTTCGGCTGCAGCACCGCATTATTACCTATCATTGCGTATATTGCACGGCGTGGCTTTTTTCTTTTTCCTCCTCGTCCTCTTCTCTCACCACTCTGGCCATGGCCATTTGTGTAGCTGCTGCTGCTGCCGCCGTCCTTGTTTGGCATGCCGTGTATGCGATCCTCCTCAACGGACAATCGCGACTCAATAAAACGCACTGCAGGGACACCCAAATGGCGTAGTGCAGAACAACCGAACGGCTACGCTACGCCTACACCCACGCACCTGCGTGCCCGCGGGGGAGGGAGAAGGCAGGCATAATTGGGGCAAGGGGGTTTCGCTTCGCGGCCCTAATCCACATTTCGTCCCATTAAATGAATCGGGTGCATTTCCCGCAGACGATTTTCAGCCTGCGCGCGTGCAGCAGCAGGGACAGCCTGCAATCGATGCCAATCGATGCCGGTGCTGATGTGGTGCCACCGCTGCCATCACCACCATCACCATCATCACCATCGCCTGAGCCAGTTTATTTTCTCACACTGCCTACAAAAATGAACAAACAGAGCCAGTAGCTGGCTAGCTTTTGGCCCTACTCGTTGCGCTCGGACCGCGTCTCCTCTTCGCCGAGGATCTCGGGATGCTCCTTCCAGAACGCGTCTTTGATGATATCGCAGTGCTTGATCTTGACCACGGTCTTCTCCCGCTTGGTCACTACGTTCTGGCGATCCACCACGTCCACAAAGACCTTGTCGCGGACAAGCACGCTCCCCTTCTTGAATATCTCGAGCTCGTTGTTGTAGTTCATGTCGAATCCATACAGCAGCTCGTGCTTGTCCTTCTTGAATGTGCCCTACACACTGGTCAGTTGCATATATGCGCTAATTTCTCAGTCCCTTTTCTTCGAAATGATATCAGTGTTATAGCAGCACGGGGCAGGCCCGCTGAAACACATGTACATTGTGCTTGGGGTGCATCACAGTGCTGTCAATAAGCATTTCTGCATTCAGAAATGTACATATGTATATGTACGAATGCAGAGATGTATATTGACAGCACTTTGGACGCATCCAAACATGCCAGCACATCCAGAGTGCACGTCGCTGACTTACCGATAGCCGCTTCTCGGCTTCCTTTGGCGTTATACCGCCCTTGTCGACCAGCGTCCAGAAGCACGTGTTGTACATGTTGTTTATATGGCAGTCCACCTGTCGCCAGCAGAGGTAGTCGCGCATAATCCTGTCTGACGGGTACATTACAACGCGCGAGTCAAACGCTGGAGGGAACTGTAGCTTTGTGTCCGGGAAGAACTCGCTCCAGTAGAACACATATGCTGACGTGAATTGGCTGACAAGAAGCGTCATCAGCTTGCTTGCCCGCCGCCCGTACGCCTTGGCGTCCTTCGAAAACACAAAGCTAAACTCGTCGCTCTGCCCATATGAAATCGCAATCTCGTCCATGTTCTCCATAACCACCTTTGCCGCCCGATTCATCAGATCCAGCGCCCTGATGTCGTTTGGCTTCTTGAACTCGTGCTTGGTCGTGAACTTTGTAAACCCCTTCCCGTCGACACGCACCACCAGCCACGTGCTCGGCAGAAGGTTGTCGGGCTGCTCAAAGTTGCGCACGTACTCGTATCTCGAGTTAGCCATCGTTGTCTATAGTTAGAAATGTATTAATATAAACTCGACCGCAGTACTAAATGTTAGTCACCATACCGGAATGTTAGGAGGACTGTAAGGGCGCCATGTCCAAATTCTTTATGGGCCTTCTATAGAATGCCCGTCAGCATATTGGCAGACATTCCACACCGCGGCTTTTGGAGTTTCTCCAACATTTAAAGCCGGTTGTTCTGCTTAATAATCACTAGTTACATATGCTGTTTATCAGTATAGTCTAGAGATGGCTAATCACCTAAGGAGACAGGATCGAGAGCGCTGGAATGTCAATATGATATTTAAAAAATAAATAAAAAAAACTAAAATGGTACACAATGCTGTTTCTCTTTTCTTTAGGCTATAGTGGTGTCGACACCGCAGATGTCACGGACTGTCTCGACTGCCCAGGGGTTGCTCCAATCGGATTCCCTGTCGACACAACGCCGCTAGAGCTCGCTGGCTGTGTGGAATCAAGCATCCGCATAAACACCTCCTGCCCAGACTTTGCAATTATCGGTGCCGGGTAAGGGAACCGCTGGCGGTAAGAGTCAATGCGGTCAAAGTTGATGTTCGCACCACCCGTAACTATAACCACAATGTGGCTGTTGTGGTCGAGGTCAGGCACAATCTGGTGAATCAATCCCTTCCCGATAATGCTCAGAGCAGCCGCGCTGCCCACCTCAATCAGCATCTGGTGCTCGTCCAAAAACCGGCGGCACGCCTCTGCCGCCATTGCATCTGATACGGATATTGGAACAACCGGGTGTACCCGTGACAGCTCGAGCGCCTTGGGGCAGATCGAGCCAGTTGACAGACAGGTAGCTATTGTCGGCTCAGCAGAGCGTCCATCGATGCTGGAAACACGCACGCGGCTGTGGAGCTGTGACGGCCCTTCGCTATTGGATCTGTTTGATGCTCTACTGCCTGGGGGACCCTGATTGAGTTCACCATCGCCATTTTCCGGCTCCTCTTCGAGCGGCGGCAGCAGCGATGGCGGTGGTGTAGCAGATATGCCCTGACTTGTTGCTGCCTGTGTCGTTACCACTCTTGTCTTTCCGGATACTGAATGCGTAGCCTCCTCAACTCGGTCATCGCGCTCCGAGTCCGCTAGCAGCGCCTGCTGAAACGAGTTTGTGTTATGCGTCTCTACGGCAATAATCGGCACCTGGTACCAATGGTTCTGATGCAGCCCGGTGATGATTCCTGCCAGCAGACCGCCGCTGCCGACAGGCGTAATTATAACCGCTGGCTCTTGGTTTTTGAGCTGCAGCGCAATCTCGTTTAGAATCGTCGCATTCCCCACTATTGCCGCTTCCTCGTCGGCCGTGTCAATCAGAATGGCCCCCTCGGTGCCCTGCACAAAGTCGCAAGCAGCCTTGTAAGCCTCACGTATTGTACGTCCCTCTTCGACAACATCTGCGCCCTCAAGTTCAAGTTTGGGCCGAATGACAGAGACCTGCGTGCCGCTGCCAGGAACAAATATTGTTGCTGGGACACCCAGCTGCCGCGCGCTATAGGCAACCGCCAAAGCTGCGTTTGTATCGCCTACGGCCACAATACGTTGAGCATTATGCTCGACTAGCGCGCTCACACACATGTTGCCGACTCCCCTTATTTTGAACGACTGTGTTGGCTGCATGCCTTCGAGCTTGAGCCATATGTTGCATCCAGCCTGTTTGCTCATACATGTCGAATAGAGCAGCGGGGTTGGTGTATGAAGCGCTGCTACCGAGCGCTCGGCTTCAGAACCATGCATTGCTGCCAACTCACCTTACGGCTAATGTAGAAAAGGCTATTTTTCAGACTGTAACGCCTACTACTGTCGCTGCTACTGCCGTTCTGACAATGCAAGCGTGTCTGGGTATACCTAGTGGACCAAACTTTCGCCCTCTTTTGGTGTCAGTAGAAACAGGAAACAAATACAAAAACGGCAGGATTTCTACGCCTCTAGTTCCGTCTACTCGGGTACATCGATCCTGGTTCGTCTAAAACCACTACTTGGCTAGGTATGCCTCTGAATAGACTGCACGCGCCTGCTGAGTCGGTGTCTCTGCTCAGTATTCCTACTTGGAATAACCTTCTTGCTGCCTGGAGAAAAATGGGTCGCTGGTGCACCTGGTAGCCGCAGAAGAGCGTGTCCTTGCTGTGCAGAATAAATGGCCGACTGCTAGCTTACCGCACCAGCGAGTCGAAGAAAGAAAGAAGGGGTTAGAATAACAGAAAATAGAGAGAAAGTGCGTCCAAAATACAAATTTGACAAAGGTGCGAGGAATTCAGAGGAAGCAAAGTGGGCGCCGGTGCCGTCTGTCTTTTGGATGGTGTATCCAGAAATTCTCAGAGCAAAAAATTGATTAGATTACAATTGTATTAAAGGAACCATTGAAACTGCAGTCCAAACGACCGTACCAGGCGCTTCATTCCGCCAGAGGACGTTGCTGACACGTCTGACGGTCCTGAGCCAAGACGGATGGTGTTGCTGTCGCCGTTGAACGCCAGACCCAGACTGAATATCATGTTGCTAAACCGCGTGTCAACAAGACACCGTAGTCCCTGCGACCCACTCCAGCCGGCCTTAATGATGCTGTTCTGGTCCAGCTGCCATTCCACGCCCATGGCCAGCTCCGAGTTTAGGCTAAATACATTGAAGTCATACCGCGCTGCAGCGCAGAACTGAGGCCGTAGCTGCTGCATCCAGGCCAGCGACAGGTGGCCCATGATAGGATTCAGCACGCATGTCAGTTCAGAGAACAGCGGCAGGTCATAGCGGTATCGCGCGCCTACTGAGATGCCGCCACTCGAGTCCTGCGCCCCAAAGTAGACCTCGCTACCAATCGAAAACCGCCCGTGCGTTTTGTCTCGTAGCACCCGGCGGGCATCATCGTCGCTGCCACAATAATACTCATATGCGGCTCTGTCCAGCGCCTCGACGTTGCCAAAGTTGTACTGACTGCGAAAGCCTATCAGCTTGCCACTGGTCGCAAGGATCGACTCGCTACTCCATCTCCGCTTGTTGACCGCATACTGTGCAATGAGCTGGAGATCGGGGTGAGCACCAGCAATGCTTACGCCGCTGAGTGTCAGCTCGGACGTTGGCGACCTCTGCGAGATGTACGACCCAGTAATTGATGACATCGACGGGTACATCTGGGCAACCATCATGTAGTCTCTCGAGGCGCTGCTGCTACTGTCACTGTTCCTAGACCCTGAATTGCCGATTTCCCAGTTACACCTCCAACCGCCCGATCGGATGCTGCTGAGAAGGCTCTGGCTATCGCGCTCGTCAAAGATCTGCTGTCTCCTAAAGAACGCAAAGTCGCTATGCGGAGGGCCTGTAGCTTTGTCAGCAAACCCGTCTATTACATCGCTTTTTGTCGGATAGTCAACCACTGTCGGCAAGTCCTCTACTAGGTGTGGCTGATGTACGCCTGGCGGAGCTACCGTCTCGGAGATATGGTCGCAGTCATTAAATATTGTATTCGCCGACACCGCTAGCCGGGATTCCAGTGGCGGGACTGTAAACAGTGACCGCGACGCCGCAAGATAGCCGATCGACGATGCTTTGTTTGGAATCATCGAAAACACCAGCTGCGAGCTCAGGCCACTGCCGATACTGCGACCAGCGCTGACTGACACACCATGTGGAATGGAAAAGTCTATAATCTCTTGCGACGTCTTGCAGAACGTCGAGTACGAGTTGTGCTCGTCCCAGCGCGTCTCGCGGTGGAACTGGCGTATGAGAAACGGAAAGTAGTCTGGCGCCGTAAACATGTCCCGCGTGAAATGCACAAAGTGGAAATAAAGCCGATCGACTGAAGCAGAAAGAAAAGATGCCTGTAATCTGCCCTTTTCCCCCTTTTTCACTCCACATAGAAAACGCTGCCAAATTACTACTGTTGATCTAACACAGAGCTGCTCTGGACAGTAGTCCAGGCAGACACATGCAGATCCGGATCTAATGAGCTCCCCGGTTGGGCTATCTTACGAGCTGGCTATGTGTTTCCAGCCTTACATCTTTTGAAATATAGAAAAGGGGTGTTTGTAATGTAAGAAAGACAACAGGACGTCTGACGATGCTGACGCTGCTACTGCCGCCCTGTCCCACATACTATGGCTATCGCTAACGATGGCTTATGCAGCCCAGTCGACAGCGGCGGTCGAGCTCTCGACAACCCAGTCGCCAACCTCAGCCGAGTCCCAGTTGCCCGAGATCGGGGCAGCCTCACCAGCAGCCTCAGCGGGAGCCTCCCAGTTCTCGCCCTCGGCGCCCTTGGCGGCGGCAGCGGCCTCCTTCTCGGCCTCCTCGGCGTCGCGGAAGAAGAACATGTCGACCATAAGGTTCCAGGGCTCGTCGCGGGACAGCGAGCCGCGCAGACGGAGGACCTCGCGGGCCAGGAGCCAGTAGCCCAGACCGATGGCGTGGTTGCTGGCGTTGTTGATGGGGATGACAACATCAACGTGCTCCAGAGGGGCATCGGTGTTGCAGAAGGCGATGACGGGGATGTTCACGTACGAAGCCTCCTTGATGGCCTGGTGGTCGGCACGGGGGTCGGTGACGACGATGATGCGGGGCTCCTTGAACTGACGGGTGATGTAGTTAGTGAAGTTACCCGGGGTGAAGCGACCGGCAATGGCCTTGGCACCGGTGTTGGCGCCGAACTTGAGGACAGCGCGCTGGCCGGCGGCGCGGGCAGAGATGACGCAGACATCCTCGGGGTTCTCGATGGCGGCGATGATACGGGCAGCCAGGATCAGCTTCTCCCAGGTCTTGCCAACGTTGATGAGGTGGACACCATCGGTACGGCGCTTGAAGACGTAGGGCAGCATGTGGGAGTCAACGTTCTGGGCACCAAGGTGAGCCTTGGCACTCAGGAGGAGCTGGATGTCCTCCTCGGTGGCGTTGAGGCAAGCGGGAACGTGCGACATATTTCTACACAGCAGAAACAAAATAGCAGCAGTGCAATGCTTAATTAGTAGCTGCTGTATCTGGCTGACAGACCTTACATGTCATATATAGCTCCATTGTTGGCGCTGTGGACAATACGCCGCTAAGAAGCTATGTGTGCTGTTGGCATCATCGCAGCCGTGACAGTAAAAGAGAGAGAGAGAGAGAGAGATATCCAATCGAGATCAGTCTGCTATATACAGACAGAAGAACTGTTGTTCAAGCCGTTCGCAACCGCCAGCTTGATAAAACTGCCGTGGCTCGATATTCGATTCCATAAACCACAGCTGGCCGCTCTTCGTACTCAGGTAACAAGCTCAGCCAGAGACGAGCGGCAATATATCCGGAGATATACTGCCACAGCGTAATACTGGTGTTATGAAAAGGGGGAAACAACAACAACAGACCCGCTCAGGTAAATCTGGAGCTAATGTCCTGACTCCCAACCCTGATGCTGCGTCGGCACGCCAATCTAAACCTCGAAATGCGAATTAGCCCAAAATAAGACATGGTGTCTACTTTTGAATTCGAACGAGATTCAAATTGACGCTGCCATACACCAAAGCTGCGTGTATCGGTTAAACAGAAATGCGTATCCATCCGCGCTACTGAATGCGTGTGCGCTGCTGTTGCCGCATCCATCGATAAAACCGGTCGAATCCATTCGTACGATACGCTGTCTCTCTGATCTGTTCTGCTCTCTGCCGTCCTGTCTAGCTGCGATATGCCCTGCTCCAACGGATACGGATCCGCATAATAGCGACACTTACAAAATTATATTTTTCGACAATCAGTCCGCAAAGGTAAGAGGGAGTTCATCCGCTCAAAAGTCGCCAGCCAGCGACGTTTGATGCAGGATGCGAATTGGCGGGGCATCAGCAGTTCCCATAAACGTTATAAATCGGACTGTAATTTTCGGTAATAAAAATCATAAATTATGAGCGGATAATCAACGATCCACTGCCGCTGCGCGCCTACTTGACAACGTCGACGGTGCCATTGATGTGCAGCCTAAACTTTTGGCCTCGCCACATCACCGTGTTGCCAAAAATGGCTGCAATCCAGAGCGGTAGAGCAAGCGACTCACGGCACAGCCAGCTAACAACAAACCAGATCCAGCTGGGCGGGGGACCGTGGTTAATTCGGTAGAAAAAGAGCATGTCGAGCGCAAACCAGCACGAGAAGAATGTGCTGAATGACGAGATAATGTCAAGGGCATAGAGGTGGTGTAATGCCCATGCCGTAAGAAGTCCCAGAACAATCGACTCGGTAAAGGGTTCATACAGCGTCGCGACAGTGACATTGTACTTTCGCACACGCACCCAGCGAATGCGTCGACGGCAGTACTCAGCGAATGAGTCAATATCAGTCGGCTGGCGAGCCAGGTCCCCAGTCATGGTGTGTTTCCATCCAGCGCGCCACAGCGCCTGACCAATCATGTTATCTTCGGCCAGGTACTGGCCAAATGATGCCAGTCCGCCGACACTATCAAGCGCACTCTTGTAATACAGGTTCGATTTTCCCATCAGGCAGCTGGCCACACCAAACGAGTTGATTGCCAAATACATTCGACAGTGGTTTGTAACTAGAAACGCGTTGTCCAGCATTGCTCCCAGCGTATCCGGCGACTCGCTAAACACGACGTGGTGGACGACACCAATGCGCCGGTCGTCTAGCATTAGGTCAACGGATCTCCGTAGCGTCCCTGGGTCTGTATATACATTTGAATCACAGATCCAGAGCAAGTCGCTCTGCGCCTGGTCAAATGCCTTGAGCATGTTGTTGACCTTGGGGTTGATGCCCACGTTATCTTGTCCAACAAGAATGCGTGCCGAAATCTTTGGGTAGCGCGCTATAAGCTGATTTACAACAGCGATTGCAGGATCGTGAGGATCCTCTACAGCAAACAGTATCTCGAGAGATGCCGGGTACTCCTGTCGAAAGCTCGACTCGAGCGTACGTTGCATATCTCTGTCGATTCCCTTGAGCGGCCTTATAATCGACACATGCGGGTACTCGTGGGCCGGGCGATCTACGAAAGGGCGCCTGGAGACGTATCGTCTCTGAAGAACCATGTGCGATATTAATATCAGCGACCATTGGAACGCTGCAACGGCAACAATCGCATATGCCAACACTGTAGGACCATTGTGCTCGAAAAATAATGCGATGACCCTGGCGACAGGCGAAAGTGTGGCTGCCGCCATATGGGAATCACTATGCGCCGCTGTTGCTGCTGCTGCTGCTGCGGCAGAATAGACATGCCCTGCGCTAGGACTATTGTATGCAGAACCTTCCATCGAACAATCGAATGGCAATTATATAGAGTAGTGTCTGTTTTCCAGTCGTCGTGTGAGGGCGGTGCGTTGCAATTAGAGAGCGCTGAATTCGAATAACAGTATACTAATAGCACAGAATACGCGATAAAAAACAGGTGGAGAAGAAAAAGTAATACCGCAATAGCTAAACGAGTGTGACAACGAAGAGACAGAAAAAGAAGACGAGAACGAAAGTTCGATGTGAATATGCCCTTATATTAAAACGCGAACGAGCATCGAAAGGTGCTGCAGTGCTTATGAGTAAGATAGAGCGAGAGAAGGGAGAAGTGAGAAGGAGAGAGAGAGGGATGCAGCGGCGGCAGCGGCGACTGGAGCACGGACGGACATGTCAACTCCGCACAATGCGGAAACCAAAAGGTGGGAGCAAAGGGAAGAAGTGTGAGCGTGGTGAAAGGAGTCGCGAAGTGTCCAGAAAGTACAAAAGAACAAAGAAATCAAAGCGCGAGTCACCCGACTCGAATATTCGATCAGGCATTGAATCAAGCACGGATCAAACAGTGTATTTGTAATGCGCACAACTCTCTCAGTTGGCGCGTTGTTTCCCTCTGCAGTCATTGTGCTTCTATTATTTTTCTCTCTATTAATAAGCATTTGTTTTGATAATGTCGAATGCCGAATCCAAACAAACAGACAAAGGTACCAGTGTGGCAGCTCCCCTAGCAGTGTTTAAAAAAAGCAAGCGGCGAGGCGCAAATATCCGAAAGCGACCTGCTCACAGTGACGCAGACGAAGACGACACCGGTGTGAAGCAGAACGTCTCTGGGGATGAGGGAACTGTAGTTAGGGGGGATACGTATACGACAGATGGTCTCCAGCCCGCAAAGAAGCTAAAGCCTTCTGGGGCTGTTATTGTCGCTAGCACAGCCACTAAGGACAGCCATGCCGACAATGCTGCCGATGAAAAACAGGAGAACGGCGCAGCAAAGGACGCCCCGGTCGAGTACCATTTTAAGCGGGCCATGGATTCAACACGCACAGTCGAACCTGAGGCACCTTCACGCGATGCAGCCACAAAACAAGCCAGAGCAGCTACGCCTGCAAGTGATTCAGATAAGACACCGGCAGATGCTGACCAGAGTGCGTCTGGCATATATACTGGTAAGAAGGGATACATAAACAGAGCTGCTGGGGCTGGATCGCGTCGGGCAGGGCCTTTCAAGGCACCGACAAACGTCAGATCTACTAGCGTCTTTGACTACCAGCCAAACGTCTGCAAAGACTACAAGGAGACCGGATACTGCGGCTATGGTGACTCCTGCATCTTTCTCCACGACCGAGGGACGTACAAGACTGGATGGCAGCTTGAAAAGGAGTTTGAAGAGGCACAGGCCGGCGTTCAGCGGGACAACTCCAAGCTGTGGAAGGTTGGCGACGACGACAACAGCGGATCGACCGGCGGCTCAAAGACCAAGTCTGAAGAGCTGCCCTTTGCATGTCTGATCTGCCGCAATCCGTTTAAGCAGCCAGTCATGACAAAGTGCCAACACTACTTTTGCGAGGCATGTGCACTTCAAAACTACAAAAAGACGCCAAAGTGCTTTGCCTGCGGTGCAGCCACTAACGGTGTTTTCAAACCAGCCAAGAATATTGCAACACGCGATTAGTCAAAGATTATGTCATTCCATCAAATGGCTGACTGATCTGTGCCCCTTTGCTCTACGACTGGGGAGAGGTTACACGCTTTCGTTTCTTGTCTCCACAAATTGAACCTATATGTACAAAAATATATTTTTTCTTTACACTTTACACTTTAAGCCATGAACAACGATAGATCAGATACAAGCGATTCTCGTGAGCAGCCCCTGGCATACTGGAGCGCTGCCGGGCCATTTGATCTGTTTGCTGACCTTGACAGCATTTTTGATGCTGTGCTTATGCCAGCAGTATACTCTGGTCGTATGGTTCCGCTAAGTCCGAACTCGCTATGGGAGCCGCCATATGCACGTATCCTCAGAAGACTGGGTCTCTTTGATCCACTTGTGATACCCACCCGGTCTGATTCTGAGTCTAAGGCTGACCCTAACCGCAAAAGAAACAGAGATATTGTAGACACTGTCCGCAGCACATTTCCAGTTGTTGCGTACTCTGGAGACAATAATGTAGTCAGACATCAGTCAGGGGATGGGCAAGGGAGTTCACCAGATATTGGCTCTGACAACGGTCGCCTGATTGGAACTATCGGAGAGGTCTTTGGCGACACGACACGCTGGGCTGTGGGAAACATGTTTGGACAGCTTAGAGATGCAATGGATCACATCGAAAGCAGGGTCGGTCGCGGCGATCAGCAAGAGCAGCACCAGCAGAACTCACAGTCGCTCTTCCGTGCCCTTCGAAGCGATTTGATTGCTAACTTTGATCGCTTATTCCCAGAACCATCTGATGACGAGAAGGGCGACTGTCAATACTACCACATCAGCACATACACATTGCCCGATGGCTCGATCGAGACACGAAAGATAGTTCGCAACAAGGACGGGTCAGAGACGACAACAATTACTCAGCGCAGCTCTGCATCATCTGCAGGCGATGAGGTTACCAAAACAATCACTGTTGGTCCCAATGGAAACATTGAACCAGAGGAAGCATCTTCTGTTGGCTCTAATCAGAAATAGAGTTGGAGGTTTTATCGAATATAAAGTTTAAATGTAAGCTTATCAGTCTTCGGTTCCGAAATAACGGTCTCCAAATAAACCGTATCCCGACTTGATCAGAAGCTCGTCCTTGCCGATGTGCGCGTCCAGTAGTGCCACCACGATTCTGACCTTGGGGAATGCTACCTGGATTGCATGGACACCCTGTGGTGTCGCGAGTAATGACAGAAATACGATGTGCTCTTCGAGGACGCCATGGTCAAGGCAGATGCGGATGGCCATCATGGCGTTGGCACCCGAAACTATCGTCGGGTCCATCAGCAAAACTTGGTGGTCCTTTATCGATGGAGGGAGCTTTACGTAATGTAGTCTGGGCTCGTGTGTTTTCTGATCTCCGACAATAAGGATCTTGCCGTAGTTTGCAAGCCGTGCAACGCTGCGCAGAGCCTTCTCCATGACACCACCGGCGCGCAGAACGGTGACGCCAGTGACAACCGACAAAGGTTCGTAGCCTTCGTAGGGTAGCTCCATGGGCGTCTCGACAACCTTGTGCTGCAGCGGCAGCTGGCCAAGACCATGCTCAATGATTAGCCTGGACAGACGGTCCGAGTAGAAGATAAAGTCATCGCGTGATGTAGTGCGATCGCAGAGAATGGTTTGCATGGCACGGACCTGGTTAGACTGTGGCAGGGTCACAAGCGTGTCGCGCAGCCCGGTGCTGCTGCAGTACTTGTCCACCAGCACTGGCCGCATGATGGTCGCGTTGCGCTCATCCAGCTGGCGCTTGATGTGCTGGATCATCAGGTCGATTGCTACCTGGTTGTCGAGGCCGCGTGGGATAATCACATCTGCATTGTTCATTGTTGGGCGCACAAACCCATCATACGCAGGCTTGACGAAGCGGTCGTACTGCTGCAGTACGCCCAGAGGATCACGACCCCGCTCAGCCACATCTCGCTTGATGCGCCTTGCTAAGCATATGTCGCTATCTGTATCGACAAATATCTTGACGTCCATCATCTCGAGGATCGCAGCATCGTATAGAGCAAAGATTCCCTCGAATATCACGACCGATGCTCCGTAGACATTCTGAGTCTCCTTGCTCGGCGAATGCGTTGTAAAGTCGTACTGTGGAACCCTGGTGGCCTTTCCCTCCTTGAGATCCTTGAGGACCCGCATAGCGGTTGCGTAGTCAAAGCTCGTCGGGTGGTCAAAGTCGTGGTTGCTCTCGAATGCCCGTTTGGACTCTTCGGGCAAGAGCTGGCGGTAGAAAGAGTCCATACTCACAATTACTACCCACGGGACATCCAATGATTCAACTATCCGCTTGGCCACACTTGTCTTCCCGCTGGCGCTGCCTCCAGCTATGCCGACCATGTACACGGGGAGATTCTTGCCGCCAGGAGTGTACCACGGTGGCCGCCCGTCGCTCTTGAGCAGCAGGGTCGACGATGTCAGCTTGGCACCACTTGACATTATAGATATGAGGTACGTGCGTGTGTAATGGTAATATAGGCGTACCACAATGGCTGAACAACCGAGAAAAGACAGAATAAGAGCAGAGAGAAGGAGAAAAGGAAAGACGTGTGAGCAGGTTCAGAAACTGCAAATTAAGGTGCAAACCAGCACGTGATATGCGCATATTTGGCCGAGAGATATTTACTGACGTGACGTCGTTGTTGCCAACTTGCTTACAAGTTTTTTTTGGCTTCTGCTTCTCTTTTTTAGTAGTCTTCAAATTTCAAATTTTGTTCTCCGCTCGACAGCCCGAACGGTGCATCTCTTTGCACCACCACATTTAGCACCTTCTCGCTTTTCATATATACATATATCTGCTCATTCTCAGCAAACCTCATGAGCGCTGCGTCTGGCGCAACTACTCGCAGCTGTCTGCCGGCCCCAGGCAGCATGGCGAACTATGTACAGTACATAACACTTACAATTGCACTGGGCGGGCTCCAATTTGCCTGGTCTGTAGAAACAGGCTTTGGCTCGCTCTATCTGCTTTCTCTAGGCATGAGGAAGTCGCTAGTATCGCTGGTCTGGCTGGCAGGCCCGCTGTCGGGTCTTGTCACACAGCCGCTGGTCGGCGTTCTGAGCGACAGATGTACATCAAAACTAGGCCGGCGCCGGCCATTCATCATTAGTTCGACCATTGCAGTCATCCTCTGCTTTGGCGTCATCGGCTGGACACGGGAGATTGCCGGCGACCGCCCTAGCCTTGTGATCTGGCTGGCAGTCATTGCATTCTATCTGCTGGACTTTGCAATCAACAGTATCCAGGCGAGCCTGCGAGCGCTTATTGTAGACGTGCTGCCGACATCGCGCCAAGACAACGGCACTGCCTGGGCATCACGCATGATTGGTCTGGGGAATGTGGCCGGGTATCTGATGGGGTTCCTTGACCTGGTGCAGCTGCTGCCGTTTCTAGGATCCTCGCAGATACAGGTCCTGACGACGCTGGCCTCATTTGCCCTGGGCAGCACTGTAGCAATCACCTGCTACTTTACATACGAAAAGCCAATATCGCGTCCGGCGGCAGGCGAACACAGTCCCAGCGACCTTAAAGCGTTGGGTGCGGTCTTTACATCGTTTGGATCTCTGCCAGTGGTCATTAAGCGCATATGTTGGATCCAGTTTTTTGCTTGGATTGGCTGGTTCCCATTCCTTTTCTATGGCACGACCTACGTCGCCGGGTTCTATGCGTCAAACAACAAAGGCAGCGGCTGGAGCGAGGATGAGCTGATGGAGCGAGGAACGCGCGCCGGGTCGCTGGCAATGTTCAGCCAGGCCGTCTCGTCTCTGGTGTTCTCGTTTGTTCTGCCAATGTTCACATATTCTGCTGGATCGCGCACGTCGCTTCAGCGTTCGGAGACTCGACAAGGCATGCGCATTATCTGCAAGTTGCGTGCAATGCTGTCCGTCAGCCTCTCAAATATGTGGACAGTCTCGCTAGCCACCTTCTCAGTGTGTATGTTCGGCACGTTCTTTACATCGACCGTCAACGGTGCTACATGGCTGATTGGAGCATGCGGGTTTTCGTGGGCCTTGGCAATTTGGGCACCATTTACAATGATCGGCGAAGCAATCAGCAGCGGCCATTCTGGCGCGCCAGATGCGGCGCTGCCGATGCATTCCAGCGGCGGTGAGCACCGGTACGCGCCTGTTGACACTGGCGACATCCAGATGGATACAATGTCGTATATGAGCCGCAGCCCATCTGAAAATGGGCTTACTCGCAGGATCAGCCGTAGTCCGCGTCAGTCAGAACAGACCAGTCTATCTGCAGGGACCATCCTCGGCATTCACAATGTATTCATTGTTTTGCCGCAGTTTGTCACAGCGTTCCTGAGCAGCGTTGTGTTTGCCTTCTTCGAGCACATTGAGTCCCCAGACTCCGATACGGATCCTGGAGCACAGCACGCGCACCAGATAGCACTGGTACTACGTCTGGGCGGTATAGCATCGGCAGTTGCTGCGTACTATGCATGGAAGTTGGGTCATTAATTTGAATATAAGCTGCTTATTCCTCATATTGTCAGAATGTTTACATTGTAGAGTCGTTCAAGGCAACGCATACAACGCCCTTTTGGTGGCCCTTGAACTGTCGAATGACCTCTCCGCTGTTGACGTCCCACAGCGCCGCCCGCGTGTCTGTCGATACAGTGACCAGATAGCCAGAGTCGCTGGAGAAGGCTGCGTCCCAGACCCACCGGTGGTGGTAGTTGAGCGTGTGTACCAGCGCGGCTCCCGCCTGGATAATCTCTTCCCGCGAGCCGTTGGCCGACATCACCGGGCCCTCCGTAAACTCCCACAGCTTTGCCGTGCGGTCAGACGAGCATGTAGCTAGAAGCCGCCCGTTGGCGCTAAACACAACCCGCGTAATTCTGTTGCCGTCATGGGCATCGAACTTGAGATATGGCTCGAGCTCAACCGTCCGCCCGGTCTGTGGCGAGGACTCAATGATCAAGCGGTATGCGAACACCTGCCCAAGGTTGTTGCCGGCAACAATAAGCTGTCCGTTTGGAGATACGGCAACCGACCGGACTGCAACGTCCGACTCGGGGATGACTTGACAGAGCACCTCCTGGCGTCTCCAGCTCCAGACGCGAACAGCACCATTCTGGTCACAGGATATAATCAGCTCCTGGCGGCCGTCTGGATGGATAGCTATATCGTTGACTATAGAGCCGTTATGCAGAATGCGCTTGCAGCTCCCGGCGTATACGTCCCACCACATAATCGTCTTGTCTTCGCTGCTAGTCGCAAGGAACTTGTGGTCGTGTGTGAACTCGACGGCTGTAACGTTGGCCTTATGCCCTTCAAGGCTCAGAACAGGCGCCTCAGATGTCCCAAAAACATCGTATAGGCTCACGCGCGGATTTCCTGCAACCGCGAGGTAGTGCTTGTCGCTGGACAGCGCCATGCGGTTGACCTGCGTCTCTGTATACTGAATCGACCGGGTACATGTGCTTTTGAGCGCATCCCACATTCGTATTGTGTGGTCATACCCGGCTGTGACTAAAATGACTGGTGTTTCTTCCATTCCAAAATTGAAGTACAGTGAAAATTAAAAAGGAAGCGTGAGGATAAAGAAAGTTTGCAGAGCTGAAAAGAAATCATCTCTTTTCTCTTTCTTTGTCAAAATAAAAGACTCAAATTTCGGTTCAAAGGAAATTTCGCACTTGTCTCGTTATGAATATCACACAAAAGATCAACGACGCTCCACAGGTCTACGAGGTTGTCACAAAGGCCCGCGGGGTGCAGGAGGCCGATTTTGACGACGACGTCAGGGACCTTGTCGACCCGGAAGAGGTGTACGAGCTGATCAGGAACATAACTGACCCGGAGCACCCCCTGACATTGGAGCAGCTGCATGTTACAAACAAGGAGCACATCTATGTCGACGACCCGTCTAACCGCGTTCTCGTCGAGTTTACGCCAACGATTCCGCACTGCTCGATGGCCGCGCTGATCGGACTCTGCATCCGCGTCCGCCTGCTGCGCTCGCTGCCTGAGCGCTTCAAGGTCGACATCAAGGTGCGCGAGGGCACGCACCAGTCAGAGACACATGTCAATAAGCAGCTCAACGACAAGGAGCGGGTTGCTGCCGCACTCGAGAACACATATCTGCTCGATGTCATCAATCAGTGTCTTGCGACTGCTGTCTGAGTGTAGAAGAACGTTTTCAGATAATTTCAATTGTACACCCTGCTTACAAATCAGTTTACGTGGTTTACAACCGGCGTACTCACGGCAGAGCTACAGCTAGTATCGTCTATCTGCCCAAAGAGACCGTTGTGCTTTGCCGCTGAATAGCCGGTTGCGATCCTAGGAAGCGGTGTCTCGCCGTCGTCAATTGAAGCGAGAAGATCCCTGATCTCGTCAGAAATCGGCTGCCCGTTCGCATCAGTCATATCCAGCTCGAAGCCATCAATGTCCATTGGCGGGTCCTGCTTTGACTTGTTGACGCTGCTAGCGATAATTTCGTCGTCGGAGCTGTGTGGTTGCTGTCTGGTATCAGAGTCTTCGTCGCTGCTATCGCTGATTGTCCTAGCTTTTGGTGGAGCCTGTAGACCAACCGAGCTGACACTTGTAGAGTAGGTATTGGACGGCTTGCGAGCATCGGAAGTCTGACCGCGAGATATCGACCTGACGCCCATGCCGCCTCTCGCACGAGGGTTGCGGTCAATGCCGTCGACATGGTCGCTTGAGCGCATTGCTAGGCCATCGCGCAGGGCGGCACGCAGATGGTCAAGGTTGATCTGTGGCATCGATGACGACTCGCGGTGCTGCATTTGTGCCTCCCAGTCAATCGAGACCCGTGCGCGGATCTCGTTGATATGCTCAATTGCGCTTGTCGGGCTAAACACAGCGTTGTCCGCACCTCCACCTCCGCCGCTGCCGGTATCACTATCAGCCACGCTGTCCTCGAAACCGCTACCGCACAGAATCCGGTCAACCAACAGTAGAGATGTCGCATCGCGCTTGAGCTTGGAGCGCTCAGCCTTGACACCGGCGTATGCCGCAAGTGCATCATGGCCAAGGCACTCCAGAGCAGCTTTGACTCCGAGTTTCCTGACGACGTCGCGCGCTCTGATCTGAGTTCCAGCATCAGCAGTGTTTGAAAGCGGGGATACGGCCAGTCTAGCGTTTAGCTCGTCGCTATCTGTGTCGATAGCCATTATCCTTACGCCCTTCATGCATACATCCTCGATAGTAGCATCCCAGCAGTCTGAATCCCGCGCATCCCTAGATGCAACACTGACATGCCGCTCAAACGAAGTGTTTGACACGATACTGGCGACTCTCTCCCACACCATAGCCAGCAGCGATACCCAGGATGGATTTTCCTGAGAGGGAATGTTCTGATCAACTACCCAGATTGCGCTTTGAGCACCATCGTCTCCCTGCAGACCAAGCATCTCGCGCAGAATGGCAGCAAGGGCTGCATACGAAGCCGACCGTAGGGCTAGAGGCTGTACCTGGTGGCAGTTGGAAAGATACAATGCTAGCTTCTGATAGATGGCGTCGACCAAAGCTGGACTCGAGTCTCTGGTCCACGACGGGTCTAGGGCATCGCTGCTGTTGTAGCGCAGAATGGCAACGATGCAATCGGCAGCCTGGGCACGGAGTTCCCAGCAGTCGTGTGTTAGCAACGTAAACAGAGGCGCAAATGTATCTAGCGGCAGACTGGCAGAGGCTGGCTGCACTTGCTCGTTAGCCGAGCCAGTTTCGGTAGTACCGGTAGAGCTGGTAGAGCACATGACCATATAAAGCGCTTGCAGCAGCCACTGACGCCTTCCTACAGGGACATCTTTGTCGTCTGCAAGCCCCATCTGTGACACCAGATATCCAACCATATCAATAAGCTGGCTGCTGTAGTAGTGGTGTGTAGCCAGCCCGCCTATCGCAGACAGTAGGTGATAGTAGTCTACAAGCGGTCCAGAAATCCTGTCAAGACCAGCATCAGAGGCTGATGACTGTTCGGTCGCTGTGGGCAGAGCAGATACGAATACCGAGTAGTCGGGCGCTACTGGAGCATCCCCAGCAACCGTCTCGAGTAAAAACGACACCAGCACATTGAGTGCCTCCATTACCGATATACCGACCAGGACGTATGGCTGGCAGAACATGCTTTCAAGTATCCGGATGATGCAGGCGCGTCTGCTAAGCGCCTTGGCGGAGCTGCTGGCATCGTCGGCGACGGGCTGGTCCCTATCTACGCTTGAGAGCATGCTGTTTTCCCTGCGCGGGCCAGCCTCGAGGTAGAGGTGCGACGAGAGCGTACCATCGGTCAGGAAGGCCAGAGTTTCGACAATTACCATGTTCTGATCTTGTGTCTGAAGGCGGCTGATGACGGTGGTCACAACGTCGACGCACAGTTTGGTTGGCTGCCACTTAAGGTGGCTGTCCAGGTATCTGAATATCTCAGAGATGATAATGCGCGAGTGCTGGCCGTGGGATCTCTGAACAAGGGTTTCGAGGCAGCGCCACGCCCAGCTTACAAGCTGCTGGTCGTTGGGCGAGGCACTCTCTGTGGCAGTGGCAATGCTGGCAATCTGGTGCTCGATAGCGACAGCGGCGGCAGACTCTTGAGCGGCCGTCGTGCTGGTGATGCGCGAGGTGATGGCCTTGACAATGCGTGGCAGCTCGTAGTAGCTCTCGGCAGCGTACGTGGCCTGGCTCTCTGCAATCGCCTGTATTGCGCATAGTCCAAGGGCAGCCTTGCGCTTGCTAGATGCGCTCTGGTCGTCGGTCTTTATGTGTGCCTGCGATGCAAATCTCTTTACCAGGCGCGTGTATAGCTGGCGGAGCTCTCTGTCGATGGCCAGCGTTGCGCCTGTATGGCAGCGGCAGAAGAGGGCAAACGTGTGTGTGGCAGCCTTGGAAAGCTCAAAGTCGCTGGCTGCAAGCACGGTATCAAGCGAGCCGAGCACATCTCTAGCAAAGAAGTGCAGATCACGGCCGCACGAATCGAGCAGAGCGTCGTATATGCGCAGACTGATAAGCACCTCGGTGCGCTTGAGCTTCTGTGTGTCCCTAGCGATGCGCTTGGACAGGTATGCGCCGACTTTTGTCAGCTTTGCTGGCTTGCTCTGTGCATAGTAGACCAGATATGAGAGCTCGTTGCTGTTGGGTGTCGTCTCGCCCGACTTTTCCGGCGGAAAGCAGCGCTCGATCAACGTTGCGTGTTTGACATAGCGCCTAAGGATGGGGTGGAAGAGGATAAAGTCTGATGGCGGATGAGTTGATGTCGACAGCTGAGGCCTTAGGCATGTGAGGCATGGATACAGAATGCAGCCAAGCATCCTGCGCATAGCCCGTGCCGTTCGTGTGCGAGTGCGCTTTGGAACACCAAGAGCCAGGCTGGTCGTGCCAGGTGTCTGCGGCAGCGACTGCAGCAACGTCTGCGACTGCGACTGTAACTGCTGCAGCTGTGGGTGTGGAGAGGGTCTGTCGAACAGCGCACCGGCTACCGGGTTTACAAGTGGCTGCTGTTGCATGGTGTCTAGTGGAGACTGTGTATATAGTGCAATAAAGAGACGAGAGGGAAAGAGAGGTGCAATAAAGAAGAAAAAGTCCCTCTCACCAACCAATACACACACACATATATAGAGAGAGCGCGCGAAAGAGGAAAGGTACAGAGGGTCGAGCGGTCCCCCTGTCTACTTCTGTTTATACTTCCGGCCTTTCCCCCGTTCTGATGTAAGATACAGGCGGACAACAGGCTCTGACAAAACGTTTTTGGTGACGGGGGGTGGTTGGCACGCTCCTATATATGGCCAGGTCTTCCAGCTACGCTTTCTTACCTCACAATCGGATTCATGATGCACTGTTTGGTATCAGCGATAGAAGAGAAGCAGAGAAGACGTCGGTGTGCGTGTGTGTATATATAATATGTGCTGTGTTCAGGAGCCAGGAAAAAGGAGTAGGCAAAGATACAAGCGGAGACAGAAAGAGAGAGGTGCAAAGAAGAGAGAGAGAGAGAGCTTGGGACGCAACACCGCATCTTTTGCAGGTCAAACATCAACGCAGCCCGGGCTGGTTCGATCGGAAATCTGATTTTCCTGTCACACATGTCGAATCCAGGATCCACTGTTGATGGGTCCTCGAGCGGGCGATGCTTTCATCAAGTGCGTTTTTATTAAGGAAGAAGGCTAAAGATAAATGCGATGTGGTGTGGCTACATGACTGAGCAGCCGCAACTGCCGCTGGGCTGGTTGGCGAACGGGTCCTGCGACGGAGGCCCCCATATCGACGGAAGCAGATAGTCCTTTGTGTTCTGGGTGTACGAAATGAGCGACTCGCTGGCCTGCGACACGGGAATTCGCGGGAGCTCGAGCTGCTCCTTCATGCGGTTGTTGTGCTCGATAATCTTTCTGAGCTTGTGGTCAAGGACGGAAGACATGCTGAAAACTGGGCGAATTGCGTGCTGGAAAAGAGGGGAGGAGAACCTAATAACAAAAATACGAGGAAAAGAGAGCACGAAATGTGTCGCTGCAGCAAACAAAGGCAGAGGTGTCTCTCGATTTGTACTCCGCCACCAGCGCAGGCACTGTCTGTCACCCCTCCTTTACCATTCTCTCCCTCCCCTGTGCACTTCTTGCTTAGTCTCGTTGATGGGCCACGGATGCAGGCTGCGACGGGCGGACCGAGACCCAGACGGAGTCCCTTTCAAGGGACGTTGCACAAGCACACGGCTGACAGCCAAAGAGCCCACGAGAGGGCAGAGCCGGTGGCCAATCACCAGCTTTTTGTGACATCATTTTCGCTGTGTCAAGTGATCGGCCAAGTGCTGTTTTATTGTCGCCTTCGTTGGCACGAGCTCGATTGTCTCGCTCTCACTTCTGCATCGCTGCCTTTTTCAATCACAATATATACACATAGAAGGTATCATGGCAGACGCTCGCCTCGGTACCGGTCTGCACTCACGGCGACACAGCCAGCATCAGCATCAGCATCAGCGCCAGTACCAGGACAGAGACATTACAGCTTCGCCGCCGCTAGATGGCATCGAAGCTTTCGAGCTTGAGGGAGGCGCAGAGCCGGCAAGTCAGGGCAGCAGCAGCAGCAGCAGCGGTGCAGCTCAGGAGGTCGGACTGCCGCGGCCATCGGCGCGCAGCAGCATGCTGCTCGGTGCGTTTTCCCTGTTTATATGCATTCTGTCGTTCGTTGGACAGACCATAGTCATTCGAAACGTACAGGAGTCGTATGTTCAGCCGTACTTCATCCTGTGGTTCTCGCACTCGTTCTGGGTGATTATGCTGCCATTGCACATGCTGTACGAAAAGATGAAGCGCAGGTCGCGAACCCTGGCCATGCTCAGGCTTGAGACGCTAGTCGCCTCTGCAAAGCTGATTGTGCAGCGCGGCTACGTGGCGTCAGGGGATCTGGAGACGGTTGACACTGTATTGCCATCCGAGTACCACCGCGTGCAGACGGCGGATCTCGATGACGACGACGATACCGGCGGCGGCGTTGATGGCACTGGTGATGGAAACAACAGCAACAGCGAGCCACACTCAGCTGCAGTCTTTAAGGTTGTCGATGACGAGTATGAAGCAGACGACAACGACGATGGCTCGCGGCTGCTCGCGCTGCGGCGGCCGGGGTGGGTGCTGCTGCGCACATTCTTGCTTACAGCTCTGCTTGCGGGTCTGCTCAATTCGTCTGCATATCTGTGGTATGTGGCGGTCGGATTCACTAGCATGTCCAAGGTGACGGCCATCTACAACATGTCGTGTTTCTTTGCATACTTGTTCTCAATTCTGCTGCTTCACGAGCGCGTCAAGCTCGACAAGTGTGTGGCGGTGGCCATTAGCATTCTGGGCGTCGTCTTCATGGCGCTTGCCGACAGCGGCGCCGATGCGCAAAAGGGCCTGACGCAGGAGCAGCAAGCAAGCATGCGCAGCAACGAGCTGTTTGGTGATCTGCTGTCTCTGATCTGCGCCGGCGGTATCGGCCTGTATCAGGTGCTGTACAAGAAGTATGCAGTGCCCAACGACTACCACTCGCTGTTCCACGTCAACTTTATGACGACGCTACTTGGACTGTGCACGCTTGTGTTCTACTGGGTGCCTATTCCGGCTCTAAGCATGTCGGGCGTCGAGCGCTTCCACTGGCCCAATCGAGAGCAGCTGGCATACATCTTGACCAACGCGCTGTTTGGCGTTGCATACAATGGCGGCTTTATGATTGCGCTGGCGCTGACATCGCCGCTGTTTGCCGCCATCGGCGTGATGCTCACGATCCCAGTCATGGCCGTGGTGGATATGGTCATCCAGGGCCAGGTTCTAGCATGGAATGTATTCCTGGGCGGCGGTGCCATTCTGGCAGGCTTCTGCATCCTGACATTTGCCGAGTACCGCGACACGGTCGACAAGGGCAAGAGTGCCAGTAGCAGCAGCAGCGACGACGAAGACGATGATGGCAATGGCAGCAGCAACACAGCCTCTGCTCCCAATAATGATGTCACTCTCTAAGCGACGGGGCGTCACATCCTCGTCTACCTGCTTACCATATGTATCTTATCATGCTCGTTGAGACGATAACACAACCTTGATGTAAATCGAGTCGCTCTTTTCGAGAAGAGACCCGGCGATCACTGGGCGAGAAATGTATGTGCTAATAAAGGCGCCGAGGCCTTTCTCGGTGTGCCTGCCTGGCTTGCCCTTTCATTATTCCGTTTTTTTATTCCTCTATTATTTCTTGAATTAAAGCAGAATGGACTCGTTTCTTACCAACCACTTTCTGTATCTGCTCTGCTCGCTGTTTGGATTTGTTGCGTCGTGGGCTCTGGCGGTAGTGGACACGGTCTCGAACTGGTGGCATGCAGCCGTGTGCTCGGTGCTGTCGCTGCTTCCCAAGGCGCGTGTGAAATTCCCAGTATGTCTACCCGCCGAGGGATACCACCCGGCAGTTCTTGTCACCGGTACGAGCTCTGGAATTGGCCACGACACAGCTATTGCGCTGGCGTCATGTGGCTACACTGTCTTTGCAGGTGTGCGTACCTGGGAGGACGGTGCACGCGTTGAAAGCGATTTTATGGACTCTATTCGTCCCGAAAAGATTAGCAGAAACCCATGGGTAGCGTCGCCCTGGACTACGAGACTATCGACGTCGCTCCAGCGGCCGTCAAGGGGCAGACGGAACACCAGAGAACCAGCGTCTCGTGTGTCGGCAGCCAACGGTATCGCCAGCAGCGAAACCGTCTATAGTGGCAGCAGCAACGGCAGCAGCAGTAGCGGCGATGAGCAGGTGCTACACAACGAGCGCTATCTTCGCGGGCGCCGCCATAAACGCACTGGCAGGCAGAAGACAAACGGAGTGGCTGCCAATGGCAAGGCTGGCAATAAAAACAGAACTACTGCGACACCCACTCAACGCCATGAGCAGCAGTGCAGCACAGGCGTTATCATTCCGCTCATTCTCGATCTGACCAACGCCGAGTCTGTAGACCTTGCATACGAGAAGGTCAAGGCCGAGCTCGAAAAGCGCCAGATCCCGCTTGCGGCCGTGGTCAACAACGCGGGCGTCACGGCGTTTGGACCAATGGACATCTCTGCGCCCAGCTTTATCGACCACTGCATGGCAGTAAACTTTCACGGGCCCGTACGTGTCACGCAGAGATTCATGCCCCTGCTCCGTGCAAGCAGCGGCCGCATCGTCAACATCTCGAGCATTATGTCGTGGCTTATCGGCCCGGGCTTTGGCGTATACTGCGCGAGCAAGGCCGCACTGTCGGCCGCCAGCCGCGCGTGGCACTACGAGCTGGCCAATAACAACATCTCGGTATCCGTGCTCGAACCGGGGATTACACGCACTTCGCTATGGCACAAGGTCGAGTCTCAGCTCGAGGCCCACTACGCGCGTCTTAACGGCCGCCGCCCAGCTCGCAGACTGCAAACGCTTGCTGCTACGCAGACTGCGCTGCCTGGCGACGAGGCTGTCGCGTCGGCGTCGCCAGCCGGATCTCCTTGCAGGTCCATTCTACCCTCGGACGACGAGTCGGCTGCAGCGCTAGCTGCTACTAACGGCAGGTGCAGCACAGATCAGGAGCTCTACAATCCGATGATTCGCCGCATCAAGACATCCAACGAGCTGGCGCCCATCTTTGCGCTACCCACGTACCACGCCGTCGCTGCCATCATGCACGCGCTGACCAGCCGCTACCCAAAGTCGACGTACCGCGTCGGCTGGGACGCTCGGCTGATGAGCCTGGCAACGTGGATTGCCAGCGAAGAGACTGTCGAATGGCTGTGCCGTGCCATTGGCATTGTCTCTGAGGACTGAGCCAATTCTACTGCTAAATGAGTGACAGATCCCCAGCGATGACTGCACGGACATTTGCCATGACGAAACCCATCCCTTTCCGACCGTGGAAGCTTCTCGCAACTTGCGCATTCAGGATTTCCAAAAATAACATCGTTGAGGATGCACGCGTCCGTCGGCAATCTGACGTCAGTCGTTGCTGCAGAATATTGTCATCGCCGATGGGTTTCTTTCTGCTTCCATTCCATCCCGCTAGGCGTGCTCTTAAGCAGCCCAGAAAAGGAACGCGCGCCTTCTCGTTGCACGCCGATGACGTCCTCTCTCTCTCTCTCTCTCTCTCTCTCGCTTGCGCCCGGGCGCAGTCAGGGGGTGAAAAAAATACCGGCCCATCCCATCCCATCCCTAATCCAACCCGAGCCGAGTGACGCCTTTACCGCAAAACTCGCGGTTGGCTGGCCGTTGTGTAGATAAAGGTGCCGCAACAGCACACTCTCTTCTCTTCTCCTCTTTCGATTTCTTAATCCACAACCTTTCTTCTTTTTTCCTTTTCTTTTCTACACCCCTGTTGCTTACACAATATATATAAATTCACCCAACTCACGCACAAACACACACATATACATACAAACGCCATGGCTGACTTTGTAAGGCTGACGATATTCGGCACTGTGTTCGAGGTGACCACCCGGTACACTGACCTCCAGCCTGTGGGCATGGGTGCCTTTGGACTTGTATGGTAAGTTTGCACATTCCAGAACCTTAATTCAAAAGAGTAAAACACCCTCGTCCTTCTCTGTCCTCGCGCACGCACTATGCGTCCTTGTTATGTCCTGCCCTTCGAGAACAATCGACTCTAGCCCTACGGCCACCTGACATGACAATACTCGAATTGGCCTTGTGCATCCTCTGTGTGCACTGCTTGCGCTGACTGACACGGACGTCTCAGCGGCCAAGCGTGAACATCACCAGGTAGCCGATGGATAGATGGCAGATGGGCGGCGGCGCTTACTGATGACTGACTGTTTTGTGGCTAAACCCGCCTCCTTTCCCTCCCATTTTGTCTCTTGCCTCCCCTCCACGTTCATTCCCTGTAGCTCAGCCCGTGATCAGCTGACTGGACAGTCGGTGGCCGTGAAAAAGATTATGCGCCCGTTCAGCTCGTCGGTCCTCGCCAAGAGGACATACCGCGAGCTGAAGCTGCTCAAGCACCTGCGCCACGAAAACATCATCAGCATGAGCGACATCTTTATCTCGCCGCTCGAGGACATCTACTTTGTAACCGAGCTGCTCGGCACAGACCTGCACCGCCTCCGCCAGTCGCGGCCGCTCGAGAAGCAGTTCATCCAGTACTTCCTCTATCAGATACTGCGGGGTCTAAAGTACGTGCACTCGGCCGGCGTCATCCACCGCGACCTGAAGCCATCCAACATTGTGATCAACGAGAACTGCGATCTCAAGATCTGCGACTTTGGCCTTGCTCGCGTCCAGGACCCTCAGATGACTGGATATGTGTCAACCCGCTACTACCGCGCCCCCGAGATCATGCTTACATGGCAAAAATACGACGTTGCGGTCGATATCTGGAGCACCGGCTGCATTCTGGCCGAGATGTTTGAGGGAACCCCGCTGTTCCCTGGCAAGGACCATGTCAACCAGTTCTCAATTATAACGGAACTGCTTGGAACGCCTCCTGACGACGTGATCCAGACCATTGCTAGCGAAAACACGCTACGCTTTGTTCAAACGCTGCCTCCGCGCGAGCCTGTGCCCTTTAAGACGCGGTTCCCAGACATTGATCCGCTGGCGGTGGATCTGCTTGAGAAGATGCTTGTGTTTGATCACCGCAAGCGTATTACGGCTGCAGAGGCACTGGCGCACCCGTATCTCGAGACATACCACGATGAGGCTGACGAGCCAGTTGCTGAAAGCAAATTTGACTGGTCATTCAACGACGCCGATCTTCCAGTGGAAGAATGGAAGGTCATGATGTACAACGAGATCCTGGACTTCCTCAATGTGTCGGAGGGACCATCATCGATCCCGCACATGAACGCCACCACTGCTGCTCCACCTACCAACCCTGCCGGCGCTTCCGCTGCTGCCGCGCCACCAGGAACAGCCAATGCAGTCTCTAACCTGTCATCAGCCGGAGAGTCATCGCTGACAAGCGAGTCGACTCTTTAAAGGTATAAAATTAACATTTCCTCTACAAGTTTATGTTTCATCACTGACAATGGCTTTGCCCAAAACATTGACATCCACTTCCGCACTAGGTCAAGTCTGTGGCTTTTTGACAGGTTATCGCCATGTCTCTTTTGAACACCTTCCTTTCTTGTCGTCGTCGACAAAGTTATTCTCAATTGGGAACGATTTGTTGTTCAGACAACGAGTTTCTCGCCTGTCTTTCCAAATTCGTATTTTTGAACGGTGCTCGATCTCGTTGATCATTCTAAACGACGTCGTCGTGCATACAAGCGCAAATGTCTAGCATATCTAGAATTTACAGGAGCTATTGTTTGTGGCTAGACTGATAGACAAGTCAACGAAATACACAGTATTCGACATTTTAGTGCTAATGTTGTGCAAAGGCTCTTGGATGCGGCACTTTGTCGACACACGATTATATTATAGTTCCAGCTGTCAAGGCAAGCAAATCTAATCCATATTTCATACCCAAAGTAAGCCACTAAATACTGTTACATTTTAAACAAAGCATGGAGCATCCAAACTCGGCTTTGTTGATAATAAAAAAATTGATGGAGGCATTGTAACCGCTACTCTTTGTCACTGGCTATCGAAATCAACAGACAATACGAACGACGTTTTCTATTAAATGTCGCTTGACACGCGACAATTGGCAGGCAAAATATATATATTACAGCTTGCCCCATTTCAAGAGGCTGAGCCCTGCCACATTACGCCTCGCATTTTGCAGGCACAACATTGACCCGCAATGCTTGCTCGCGTTGGCTGCACTGCCAGTTTTCCTATATGCCCTGGATTTCGATTGTTCTGCCGAGCTGTGTGTCCGTACGTTCTGCTGGTTTCTTTGTTGTCCTTGGTCTGTGGCAGTTTCTATTCTGCTGCTGCTGCTGCTATTTCTGTTGAATGTATTGTAATGTTTATCGCTCTGTTTGGCCCCTTGGCATCAGCGCCGAGCAGCGGGCTGTTTCCTTTTTAAAACATTGACGAGGCGGCTGCAGCTTTGAAGGTTAGATTCTACATCCACACGACGCAAATTATCTCTTTTAGCCGCCATATTCCAGCGTCAACTTTTCCTCCCTCCTTTTCTCCATCTCTCTGCTTCTGCATATTTGGGATCACTATAATACTGCTAGAGCCAGCACATCATTTCATTTACAACTTTTTTTCTTCTCTCTGACTTATTTTTGATTACCGACAGCCAATTTGTTATATTGTATCAAGAATAAGTACATCAACGCCTGTATATAAGTCAATCGAATGCGCGACCTACCTCAGAGTAGGCGTATGCGTGAGATTGCACAAGAAAGCGCATTGTTCGGCCGTCGTTCCTTCCAAGAACATGCCAATCAGGCTACACGGAGCCTGGTTGGCATGGTTCTAGACTACTTTAGTCATACCGAGTATCGTCCAAATCCCTATCAGGTCGAGAAGGATAGGTTTGTGTTCTTTGGTCTGATCCGCTGCCGAGAGTGGATGGTCATTCCCGCAGGTATCATAATCCAGTTCTGCTATGGGTCGGTCTACGCGTGGTCCATCTTCAATGCGCCTATCAACAGTAGTTTGGAGCCGAATCCAAGCAGAGGTGGCGCAGAAATCACATTCTATATTGCACTTGGTGTTCTCGGATTCACTGGCGCAATATTCGGACCATGGATAGAGTCCAGCCACCCTCGAAAGTCGGGAACCATCGGAATGCTGGTATTTTACTCGGGCCATCTAACCACGGCGCTTGCTCTTTTTGTGCAGAGGATGTCGCTGCTGTATTTCGGGTACGGGTTCGTTGCCGGCTTTGGTCTCGGTATTGGCTATGTGTCGACTATTGAAGCTGTCAGCAAATGGTGGCCAAAAGCGCGCGGCGCTGCGGCTGGGTGTGCCGTCATGGGCTTTGGTGGAGGATCGCTTGCATTCAGTTACATCAACAAGCTGCTTCTCCAGCACACGAACCTTCCAGCAACGTTCTTTATTCTCGGCTCTGTCAACTTTGTCGTGATGATGTTTTGTCTTCAGTTCATTGCACCACCACCCCCAGGCCACAATCTCGACGGTATCCCTATGGTCAACGGAAAGGACAGGGTCCGCCTTCGTGGAGAAGATTGCGAGGCAGAAGACGGCAAGCAGACAACTAACATCCACTCGCTAGCTGCCAGCCTGCCAGCAGTAAAGATGCCTCTGGCCGAGGCGCTGCGCTCCCGCGACTTTTGGCTCCTGTACATTGCATTCATGTCAAACATTGTGTTTTGCCTCGTTGTGCTGTCGAACCTCCCTAGCATGATTAGTCGGTTGTTTGGCACTGAAAGCAAGGCTGCAAAGGAACCACCGATTCCGGCATACATTGCGGTTTCCATCGAGGGCGGCTTTAACATGTTTGGCCGCGTAATGGTTGGCCTGCTGTCAGACAACATTGGTCGCAAGGCGACGTTCCTCATTCTGCTGCTGTCGCAGATAATCATCTTGATCTTCCTACCGATCACGGTCAACAACGGCAGTTTCTGGGGCTTCTTGGTCCTTGTGTGGATAGCGACGATCTGCTATGGCGGTGGGTTTGGAATGATCCCTGCGTTCCTCTCGGACATGTTCGGCATCAACAACATGAGCAGCTGCCACGGCATCATTCTGACCGGATGGTCGATTGCCTCTATCTGCGGCGGCTTGGCGTTTACCAGCTCGGTCAATGCACACATCAAGCACGGTGGCAAGCCATATGACACGCGCATCTACTTTATCAACTTTATGTGGATGTTGATCCTGGTGATTATCGGCTTCATATGCTGTCTGTTCGTCAGGTCGTCAATTAGGGACCGCCTGTTCCCCGCATTACCTGGTCAGATCATGCGCATGCGCATCTTTGGACGCGTATTCCGGGTACTGTGGACTTTTGATTCTGCTCGTCGCGACGAAAGCGAGTGTGCCTCCGCAAGCCCAACCGAAAACAGCCGGGTGTGTTTGCGTCTTGGAAAAAGCAACCGTCATCTGCACTTTGAGTACTTGGACAAGGAGGAGGAGCAGATTGAGTGGGAGGAGTACCTCATGCTGCGTGCCGTGCAGAACCGTCTGTTGCAGGAGCCTAACAACTAAATAAACATTTAATTTCAAACGGCAGCCAAGCATTGACCCGGCGCAGTGAGTCGGGGAAGGGATGAGGGAGCGGGGGGATAAGTCGCATTCACGACCGGCCCAAGAGGTCGGCTTGCGAATGATGGAGTCCAAACAATTGATCTGATCTAATGAAACACGGACCAAGACGACGCAATCTCCCCGACGTCCCTCGTCTGGAATGATGGCGACGACGCGTTTGGAGGCTTTCCATCTCTGGACGCTGTGTCCCGAAATGAAAGATAATGCTATCTTCTTTTTTTTTTAATTCCCAGCGGCAAATGTAGTTTGGTTGAACAATCATCGCTTCCAGTCTTTTTCAGGCAAGCAGAGAATATGGAACCGCGCAAACGGTCAGCTAATTTCCTTGGTTTTCTGTAAGCGCTACCTTCAGCAGCTGATGCTGAAATAATGCCTGAGCGTATAATAGGTCGGGCGCCTCGCTAACCGTGGCCGAATTTGCGCTTGAATCAGCGCAATAATTGAGCGACTGGCGGAGACAAGCGAGAGCAAGCGAAATAATGAGGGGAGACTGGGGATTCTTCTTGCTGAGCAGAGCAAAAAAGGAAGGGAGTGTTGGGTCAAGTGCATTCAATATTCGCTATCCATTTTTTTTTTGCTGACAATGCCGCCTTCCTCTCCAGCGCCTGCCAATTTACCTTCGGCGTATTCTGCGTGTTAAGGCACACAGGCAACCTTTCTCAGTGTCTGCCTGCTTGTGCGGCGTAGAAAGAAATAAACCGGGGAGCGGTCCTAAATTTCAGCATGCATGGCCGGATGACATCGGGCTCATTGTTCACTCCACTCTTGTAGTCCCTCCCTCGCATATCGTCCGTAATTGGCAATTTTTGTTCGGTCTTTGAAAAGGTGTTATTGTGCACGCTGCGCTTTATAAGCATATCCAAAGTTCAGAAAGGTTGCCATGTCAAGACGGACTTTCTTTTGCGCTCGCCAAATAAAACCTTCAGTCCAACACTCATCTCCTAATCTCTTCTCCACTTGACCTGCCATTGCAAGCTTCATATCTTACTCATCTGCCTGCTATCGATTGCCGCACACGCAAAACACACAACATTGGAGCCTGTATCTTTAGGTTTGGCTGTCAGTTGCTCTTTCCTTTTCGCCTTCTCCATTTGCTTTCATCTGTTATAAACTATTCACTGGTACATATTCTGTATTTGATACAACACCGTCTATACGTCGCTATATAAGCAAACGTCTCGCTTTGAAGTATTATCTCTATCTGCTCCTCAAATGTGGTTACTGACAAGGATAGACGGCAGAGATGCCAGTAGTTATCGAGGCGATGGGAGTATAGAATGGTCAAACATCCCAAAGAATCCCGTATTTTACCCACCAACCCCAAGGAAGGAGAGCACTTCGGCATTTATTCACGAGTCTCCAGTCGTGCCCGAGCGCAGGCGCTCCGGGAAGCTGCTATCACGTCTAAAGACCATGTTTGTCCCCAAGGCTGATCAGATTCTCGACGAAAAACCACGTCTGCGCCGAACAAGTAACAGTCTGAAAGAAACGAGCACGGGGGCAAGCAAGCTACGCGCATTTCGCCGCTCCCGGCTTGTAGCAAGGTCGGCAGTCCGTGAGGACTCCATTTCGCCGGACCTTCGAGCCCTCGCAGATATTGAGCATATACCCAACCATGCCAGACTACCTTTGGAGCACAGGATGTCACCGCCCCATACAACCCACTTGACATCGATGTCTTATGCCCGCCCGAGACGCCGGCCTATAGACCGACTGCAATTTACGAAATCGGTCCATTCACCTGGTGGCGTTTCGCAGCAAGCCATATTTACAGATCAGGCCTACAGTGGTCTTGATATGAGCTCAATTATGATACATAACGACGACACATTGCATTTTGCGCCACATCCGGCGGACACACCGGCGAGCTGTCTGCAGGGAGTTGCTCGGTCACAAAGCATGACTATGCCCTCTCGACATCCTGGGCTGATGGACCGGCTGGAACCGGTAGTCGAGCATGTTTCTGGGTTCAGGGCCTCGCACGGATCTGAATTCACGGCTATTCCTGATGCTGATACGAGCACCGACGAAGAGCACCTTTGTGGTGAATACGATGACGCCAGCGAGAGTAGCGACACAGACGATATCATTAGGGCCTATCTTGACCGGTGCGACGATACAGACTCGGACGACATGAGTGGGCCACGGGCATCCTATTCTCCATCGCAACGTACTCTTCGTGCGGCAGAGAGTTACCTTGATGGGTACGTTGGCTCTGTAAAGGCAGATACCGACCAGGCCGAGTGCCCGCCCATGACAATGTCTGAGCTTGACATATTTGACTCGTTATCGCGAAGCGTTCGCCGTCCGCATTCGGAGAGATTTCCAGACCGCGTCGAGGTGACTGGCTCGGACCTTGTATTCTACCACAGAGACGACCTCGACATGTTTCCCGAGCTGTCGAATGGCCAGCGAGCAATGTACATCCGCACATCGTGTGCAGACTCAGACCTAGTAAAGTCGACGTTCGATCTTGCCAAGCTGCTTCCTAGTGCGCCTCGGTGAGCAGTGCTCAGGATATGACGCTTGTTCTTAATTCCATTGTACCATTCCATGTAAATTGAAGTTTCTATTGTTGTTTACAGCGATTGTATAACAAGACATTCCGTTTGAAGGCATGTCTGTTCGCCTTTCATGGGCTGGTCGCCGACAAAAGTGGAAACAGCGCTCAGAATCACGCATCATTTGTACTACTCAAAGAAACAAGGAAACATACTACAACGGTACCTAGGTGTTCACATAGTCTAGCGGCCACTTCTGTTCATGGTCTGTCTCAGCTTTTTGAACCGGTCATTGGCAGTGCGGCTAGGGGAAGGCTGAGACGGTGCTAGCGAAATCGAAGATACAGGCATGACCGTATAGTCTGCGGCCACGCGCTGGGGAATGCGGGCAGTTGACCTCTCGCCACCTCTGCCGCTGCCGCTCTCGACCCGAATACCCCCAGGAACCCTGCGCTTAGACGCAGCGACCTCTGCTGGCTGACGCGGACCATGCTTGTATGCATGAGTCAGATCAACAGTGGTCTCTCTGATCTTTCTGTCACGGAAGTCTGAGCTGAGACGCATGACCATACGCGACCACTGCTGGACAAATTGCTCGCAGAGGCGGCGGTTGCGTTCGGGAATCCGAGGACATTTGCTCATAAATAGTACAATCTTACCAATGCCACTTTCGCGCAGGTGGTCGCGACGAATAGGCAGCTTCTTAAGAGCGCCCAGCATGGCGTTCTGAATATCGAGACTAGGAAGACTGCCATCGTCTAGGGGTTCCAGCCAAAGTCTTATGGACTCAACGATGTTATTGTCCAGAAACGCCTCATATAGCTGGGTTTTACCCAGCTCGTCGACAACATCCTGCAGCATCGACAGCTTGTGAATAGCTGGCAGATGTTCCTTGTTGTCATCGATGTCGCGATACGCAGCCTCCCGCATGCGCTTCCGCAGCTCGACTATCATCTCGTCGATCGACGCATCATCCTCGTCGGTTCTCTTGCGTCTGCGGCTTCGACCGGACTTTATCGCAGCCTTGATTTGCCGTTCCATCTCGTCGATTTCTGCCTGTTTCGGGTCAACCGGCTGCTCAGACTCTTCCGCTGCTGCATCATCTTCATCTTCATCGACGTCCGAACCTCGGGCACTTCTGCTTCTCTGCTTTGTCGTGCTGGTTTTTGGCTCTCCCAACCTGACGCGCTTGGGAATCTTGGGCATAGCCATAATGTTTGGATATCCACCGTCGTCATCCTGTGCGCTATCTTGAGCTGGCTCTCCATCGACAATGCTGTCGCTACCCTCCTTGGCGTTGTCGTCAATGTCAGAGCCACCTTCGGAACCAAATAGGTCGTCTAATTCGGCATTGGGCTCAGCAGCATCGTCATCTTCTACTTCGACAGCTCTGGCCTCTACGGATGCGTTTTCATGCTCATTCTCAAACAAGTCTTTGGGAGGAGACCTGGGCGACTGCGACGACATGGGCGGATTGATATAGGGGTTATATAAAGTATATAGGTAGACGGGTATCGCAGAACATGGTACAAGGGCGGAAATGACCGTTAAAATGTTTACGCGATTTTGCAAGATGATTGTTACTATGGCCGCGCCATGTGATTTGATTGTGGCAAAGTTTCAGATTGAGCAAGGCCAAGCTGGTTCCTCTTTTCTACATGCCATACATGTGCAGTCAAAGCTCCACACATCGATGCCGCCGGTGGATTAGGTGTTGTGTCGATACGTACCTGCAGGTGTGCGGCGCACACCTACTCCGCCTGCTGCCGCAGAAGAATTTGTCAGTAAAATGTCCGCAACATGTTGAAAGTGATTCGCCCCTATTCCACAAAAGCGGAAACTGACAAATGCCCTCATCGCCCGGCGCGTATAAAAACCCGCCGCACCTCCCCTCCGACCCTTCAATTCCTGCAAAATAGCGCAACACAAATTCACCCTCAAGAACCTTTCCCTTTTTTCTTATCTACTTTACAAGTTATATCCCTATAAATACAAATAATGGCTATCCAGGTCGGCGACACTATCCCCGAGTCCACACTCACCTATGCTCCGTACAACCCCGAGAACCCGGACGCCTGCTCGCTCCCGCAGCTTCTCAAGACGCACGAGGCGTTCAAGGGCAAGAAGGTAGTTCTGTTCGCCGTTCCTGGCGCCTTCACACCGACCTGCTCTGAGAACCACATGCCCGAGTATGTCAAGGATGTGGCCGACATCAAGAGCAAGGGCGTCGACATTGTTGCCTGCGTTGCATCGAACGATCCGTTTGTCATGGACGCCTGGGGCAAGACATACAGCGTCAAGGACAGCATCCTGATGCTCAGCGACGCCAACGGCGAGTTTGGCGCTGCCATGGGTCTGGTCAACGACGGCACCAAGAACCGGATGGGACCCATCAGACTGGCCCGCTTTGCGATGATCATCGACGATCTCAAGGTCGTGTATCTGGGTGTCGAGCCCGGACGCGATGTCACGGTTTCGGGTGCTCCGGCTGTTGTGGCCAAGCTCTAATCAAAAATTTTGAGATCTGACAAATGTATCACGTGTGCAATTATAATGTCTGACTGTTTCTTGGCATCCCTCCGCACCTTCAAATCGCTGCTGAGAGTGCGATGTGTAGTGTGGGGTGTTGCTCTGCTTCGTCTCTGTTTTTAAATTACATTTTGTTTCATTTCGCAACGTCTTTTGGTTTTTGCCACGCATATACACGCTTTTAACCATGGAGAGTACGTATTGGCGTGTACTAGGGTGGGCAACCGGGTAGTCGCTAGTCGCCAGCTACCCCACCTGTCCCTCTCAGCCGAATATGAGCATGGCATACATTCTACTAATAATATGCCAGCAAACCCTTGCTGTTTCTCTTTACACGCAAATGTAGACAATTTACTAAGTCTAAGGGTAAGTGGCTTTAGGTTGAGTGCCAGTGTTGACGAGAGTATGGAGAAAACAGAGACCAGGGAGACCAGCAACGGGAATACTAACTGTGTACACACACACACGCCTTCCTTGTCGCTTAGATTACGTCCAAGATGCTGATGCGGCAGGCAAAGAGGTGCCAGAAGGAAGAGAAGAAGGAGCTCGAGAAGCTCAAGAAGGCGGTCAACAGCGGCAGCAAGGAGGAGGCACGCATATATGGGTCGAACGCCATCCGCAAACAGAACGAGCGGCTGAACATCACAAAAATGGCATCGCGCGTGGACGCAGTGGCCAGCAAGGTGCAGACAGCCGTAACCATGCAGCAGGTCACCAGGTCGATTGGAGGCACAGTCAAGCTGATGGACCGAGCGGCACAATCGATGAATCTCGAGCAGATGTCGCGGATCATGGATGCGTTCGAGCGCCAGTTTGAAGACCTAGACGTGCAGACGGGGTACATGGAGGGCGCCATTGGCGGGACAACGGCGCTCGAGATGCCCCAGGACGAGGTCGACGCGCTGATCCAGCGGGTGGCAGAGGAGAATGGCATCGAGGCCGACGCCAAGCTGTCGGACATCAAGGCGCCGGACTATCTGCCGGACGAGGCGGAGCTTAACGAGCGCCTGGCCAGGCTGCGCGAGGCGTCGTAACATGGATCAACGACGGTGCGGAAATTACCACCCCCGGGCCCCGGAGACTTTTCCGCAAATTTTAGCAGCCAGAGATTGCGTGTGGAGAAATCGGGCGATTCGCTGATCTGAAACTGCCCAGGAGGGGCATACATACATATGCGTGGGGTTCGCGGCCGATCAAGCGGAGCCGCCTTCTTTATCTTTTTTGAGCCCTTGCTTTGTTCGTCTAATTGTTTCTATTAGCAAGATTCAAACCTATTCAACACCTCTGGCAAAATTACCCAGTGCTTCTCTGCTGCCTTCTCGCCAATGCTGAACGCTTCCAAGTCAATGTCAATTCTGAGCGGGGCCTGCCCCTATCTCGCCCGCACGGGGCTCTCGGCGCTCGAGGGCATGACGGCCCGCGGGCTGTCGACCTCTGCGGCCGGCCAGGCCAGATGCAGCGTGTGCCCGGGCCACACCGGGCAGTCTGCGCTGCTGGCCAAGGCGTCCGAGTGCCCTGTCGTCGGGCCGTCCATCCGCGCCCAGGACGCTGCCGCCAGCAAGCACGCGATCCCTGCGTCGTGCCCCTTCGCCAAGAGCGATGCGGTTGCTGCCAGCAGCAGCACTCCTGCCGAGCGTGCTTCTTCGGGTAAGTAGAACATGCGGAGCCACTGCTATTCTGTAACATTGTTTACTTGCCCTACTGCAACATGGCTTGTTGCGGCGGCAGATTGCGCTCTGTCTCTATCTCGACAAGCTGCCAAAAAAGCCGCAACATCTGTGAGAAGAAAAAAAATGATGGCCTGATTATTCCGCCTTATTATTTCAGCGATAAGATGAGACGGCTAATATTTGTGTCAGCACAAATCACCAGCGCTTTGTGATTGGCATACTGCATTGAAAGTCTGGACCGAGTCAGCAGAGAATATAAAGCACAATTACTAATGATCACGCAACCAGCGCATTGTCGACTGTAGGCGCCGCGACTGCTGTCCCCAAGCAGCAGCAGCAGGCTGCTAGCGCTGGCCCCGCCTCGCACGGATCACGCGAGGCCACGTTCGACTACGAGGGCATGTACCAGGCCAAGCTGGCCAAGAAGCACGCGGACAAGAGCTACCGCTACTTCAACAACATCAACCGCCTGGCGCAGCGCTACCCGCAGGCGCACACGGCAAACGCGGCGAACATTGTGACTGTGTGGTGCAGCAACGACTACCTGGGCCAGAGCAAGAACCCGGTGGTGACCGACGCGATGAAGATGGCCCTGGACACGTACGGAGCCGGCGCCGGCGGCACGCGCAACATCGCCGGCAACTCGGCGCTGCACCTGCGCCTGGAGGCCGAGCTGGCGCAGCTGCACCGCAAGGAGGCGGCGCTCGTGTTCTCGTCGTGCTTCGTGGCGAACGACGCGACAATCTCGACGCTGTGCAGCGCGCTGCCCGACTGCGTGATCTTCTCGGACAAGATGAACCACGCGTCGATGATCCAGGGCATCCGCAACTCGCGTGCGCGCAAGCACGTGTTTGACCACAACGACCTGGCGCACCTGGAGCAGCTGCTTGCGCAGTACCCGCGCTCGACGCCCAAGATGATTGCGTTCGAGAGCGTCTACTCGATGTCGGGCACGGTCGGGCGCATCCCCGAGATCTGCGCCCTGGCGCGCAAGTACGGCGCGATCACGTTCCTGGACGAGGTGCACGCCGTCGGCATGTACGGGCCGCACGGCGCCGGCGTGGCCGAGCACTACGACTACGAGGCCAGCCTGCACGCGGCGCCGGGCCAGCGCATTGCCGGCTCGGTGCTGGACCAGGTCGACATCGTCACCGGCACGCTGGGCAAGGCCTTTGGCATCGTCGGCGGCTACATTGCGGCGTCGTCGTCGCTGGTCGACATGGTGCGCTCGTACGCGCCCGGCTTCATCTTCACCACGTCGCTGCCGCCGCCCATCAACGCCGGCGCCGTGGCCAGCATCCAGTACCTGCACGCGTCGCAGCGCGAGCGCTTCCTGCAGCAGACGCACACGCGCGAGCTGAAGGCGGACCTTGCCGACGCGGGCATCCCGGTCGTCCCCAACCCGTCGCACATTGTGCCGGTGCTTGTGGGCGACGCCGAGCGCGCCAAGATGGCGTCGGACATGCTGCTGGCCAAGCACAACATCTACGTGCAGAGCATCAACTACCCGACCGTGCCTGTCGGCGAGGAGCGCCTGCGCATCACGCCGAGCCCCGGCCACGACGGCTTCATGCGCGCGCGCCTGGTCGCTGCGCTCGACAGCGTCTGGTCCACGCTGGGCCTGCGCCGCACCGCCGACTGGGCCCGCGACGGCGGCCGCTGCGGCGTGGGCGAGAGCCGCGCCCACTCCGAGCTGCACGTCGGCTGGAAGCGCGGCGTCGAGCACGTCTGGGAGGACCACCAGCTCAAGCAGGCCCACGACGCGGAGCTCGCCCGCAAGGGCGGCGTCCCGATCAAGCCGGCCATCCCCGAGACCGTCCAGCAGGTCATCTCTGCCACCATGGCCTAGCTTCGGCAACGCCTGAGAGCGTCCGCAGCCCTCCTCTCCCCCTTTAATGACCCCTTTACGAGACAGAATATCCCTGAATAAATTGCTTTTCTGAAAGCAAGACCCAGAGCCTACGCATACCACCTGGAAGTGTGAATCATTTTCTCTACGAGTGTGAGAACCTGCAAATTTTTTTTGCCTAAAAGCCAACAGCGTCCGCCAATTTCCTTCTCTCTCCCCTTCCAATTCGATTTCTCTCCTTTCTGGATTGTACTTGACCCAATCTCACCGTAAGTATAGCTCGGTTGGCGCGGAGCACACAGATACAGCTGCACGCGTGGTAGACGTTACAGGGGTTCAACGGACTTTCATTGCGAAATGGGCAAGTGGTCCCACTGCAAGCGGTCGCTGGAATAAAATATTTCTTCTCTCTCTATCTTTTCAGTATTTTTCTGCTTATATTTCTCTGTTCCAATTGGCAGTCCTCCCACCTCCCCCCCCCTACTTGCTCAATGCTGACAGCAGCGCTTCGACGCCCGCTATCTGCAGCTGTCTCCTCACGCACACGCCTCTGCGCCCACAGACCAAATATATCACCGCTAACACCGCACAAACTCACACACCGATCCGGATCAACTGTAGCTGTATCAGACGCAATGACTGACAACAAACTGAGTATCGATCGTCCCGCGATCGAGTCGCTGCTGACCCGGCGCTTCTTCTTTGCGCCTTCCTTTGGCATCTACGGTGGCGTTGCCGGTCTGTACGACTACGGACCGACCGGAACCGCTCTGCAGCAGAACCTGATCAACATGTGGCGTCAGCACTTTGTCATCGAGGAGGACATGCTCGAGGTTGATTGCTCGATCATGACCCCGGCTGAGGTTCTCAAGACCTCGGGCCACGTTGACAAGTTTGCCGACTGGATGTGCAAGGACACAAAGAGCGGTGACATCTTCCGTGCGGACCATCTCGTCGAGGCTGTGCTTGAAGCCCGCCTCGAGGGCGACGTTCTTGCCCGCAAACTGGCCGGCGCTTCCATCGCCAATGCCGATGCCGCCGCAGCTCCCGCAGATGCCAGCGGTGCCAAGAAGGACAAAAAGAACAAGAAGAAGGGCGGCCCCGTTGTCGCCACCAAGCTTGACGACAGCGTGGTTGCCGAGTACCAGAACATCCTGGCACAGATCGACAACTATGATGGCGAGGGTCTGGGTGAGCTGATCACGCGCTTTGACATCCGCAACCCTGCTACCGGAAACGAGGTCACTAAGCCGGTCGAGTTCAACCTTATGTTTGACAGCAGCATTGGTCCCACCGGCCAGCTCAAGGGATACCTGCGTCCTGAGACTGCCCAGGGCCAGTTCCTGAACTTTTCGCGTCTGCTCGAGTTCAACAACCAGAAGATGCCCTTCGCATCTGCCATGGTTGGCCGCTCGTTCCGTAACGAGATCTCGCCGCGCCAGGGCCTGCTGCGTGTCCGCGAGTTCACCATGGCCGAGATCGAGCACTATGTCGACCCCCAGAACAAGGATCACCCGCGTTTCGAGGAGGTTGCTGACATCAAGCTCAGCCTGCTCCCCGGATCGGTTCAGCTGACTGGCAGTACCGATACCGTCCAGATGACGATCCGCGACGCTGTTGCCCAGGGTGTCATTGACAACAAGACTCTTGGCTACTTTATGGGCCGCATCCACCTGTATCTGATGTCCATTGGTATCAAGCATGAGCTGCTGCGTTTCCGCCAGCACCTGAACAACGAGATGGCTCACTATGCCTGCGACTGCTGGGATGCCGAGATCAAGAACTCGTACGGCTGGATTGAGTGTGTTGGCTGCGCCGACCGCTCGGCATACGACCTGACTGTCCATTCAAACCGCACCAACCAGAAGCTGTGTGTGCGCGAGAACCTGACTGAGCCCCACATTTACGAGAAGCTTGTCTGCGAGCCCAACAGCAAGGTCTTTGGCCCCAAGCTCAAGCGCGCTGCCAAGCCCGTTCTGGAGCACCTTGAGGGCATGTCGCCTGCCGACCTGTCTGCCGTCAAGGATGCCCTGGCTTCTGATGGCAAGACAACGGTCACCCTGGCTGGCTCTGCTGCTGACGGCACATACGAGATCACGACCGAGATGATTACCATCGAGAACAAGACCATCACCGAGTACACCCGTGAGTACACTCCTAATGTCATTGAGCCCTCGTTCGGTATCGGCCGCATCCTGTACTCGCTGCTCGAGCACTCCTACAGCGTGCGCCCTGATGACGAGCAGCGCGCTGTTCTGAGCTTCAATCCTGCCGTTGCGCCGTTCAAGTGCCTGATCCTGCCTCTCTCGAACCACGCCAGCTTCAAGAAGCCGCTTCTGGATGTTGCTCGTCGCCTGCGCACAAACGGAGTGCCTGCACGCGTCGACGATGCTGCTTCGGTTTCGATCGGACGCCGCTATGCTCGTAACGACGAGCTCGGCACACCATTTGCCATCACCGTCGATTTCGATACCGCCAAGGACGGCACTGTTACTCTGCGCGAGCGTGACTCGACTAACCAGATCCGCGCCTCGATCGATGAGATTGTTGACATGGTCAAGAACCTCGTTGCCGGAAGCGCCACCTGGGAGGATGCTCTCAGCAAGTACCCTGCCGTCAGCGCAGCTGCTTCGGATTAGTTCTGGGTGTCGATTACATCTTTAAAATACAATAATTTTTTTCAAAGTCTCTGCTCTATACATATGGCGGTAGCACAACTGCTACTTGCAGGTCGCTGCAATACAGAATGTGCCCCCAGAGCGCAAAAATGTAGCCTAGTATCGTGCTGAACCCGTAGCCCCAGCCGTGGCCGCCACCCTGGTACTTTGTCTGCACGGCGGGGAATGCCATGCCGGCGGCGATCGGTAGCAGGCATACAAACGATATGAGCGTTTGTCCAGGGCGGCTACGGCCAATGGACTCGTCAGGGTCAATTTGCCGCAATTGCCTTCGAACATGTGGATGCAGTCTCAATCCTAGCTGGACACTCAGAAACAGCGATAGATATGCCATACTGCATGATGAAACTACGTCAGATCGTGTGTGAGTAAGTATGGAAGAGTTATCCTTAGACATGTGTGTGTGTGTGTGTGCTCTCATTATATGATGCAGAAGCAACTTACGTGTGACAACCGTGGCCGGATATAGTCGAAGTTCGCGTTTAATGTTTCTGTTTTGGCACTCCTGGTAAGACAGCGGTGCTCCTGTTCGAAACGACCTTTCAAAGTCACCTTGTCGCAGGTTGCATCTATCGAGAAAGTCTGCTGAAGGTGTGTAGACCATCTGCTTGCAGATTGCTCCAAACAGGGTGCAGAAGCTCATTGTCAGCCCTAGGCCGAGCAAAGAGCGGTGTATCTCATCCAGCGGTCTGCGAAAGTACCCTAGCCAGAGCGTCATAATAACAGTCGGTACAGCCGTTGTGAGAACCACACACACCCGGTCAATATCCACGGTATTTGATGTGAAGAATCTTTGCTGAATGTTCGGGTCGGTCACAATAAAGGTCACCGAAGCTGGCCATGGTATTAGAATAAGCTGTGACACCACGGTAACGACCACCACGGTTATCCAGTCAGCAGCGTATAGAAACCATACTTTTAGCCTCGCCCGCTTGATGTCTCCGGAAGATGTAGCGCTCTTTGTCTCTGCTGAAAGGTCTGTTTGATGTGGTTTGAGAGGCGGCATCGAATATGTGTATGTATGTATTTATGTTTAAATTGAGAAAGAGTAACTAAAGATAAAGCTTGCTTGCTTCTGCCAATGCTACACCACGCTAAAAAACACCCCAAGTTGTTCTAGACTACAATAATTACTAAAAAAAATTCTGATAATTTCAATATGTGTATGTTCCCCACATGGCATATCTTACGGAACAGCTAGCGGCGTCTAACATGTGTCGTTTTGGTCTCCTGAATCGCGCTCATATCATGCGAACAAAATAATCGACTTTTTTATCGGTCGCGTCGACGGAGAACAAGAGCGGGTGTGCTCGTGACCACATGCTCTTTTTTGGCAAGTTGCGACACCGTTTTCTACGCTTTGGTCGATGCCGTCTTTCCACGCCCGCCTTTCTCTCACCTCTTCTATTTCTAACGAATTCATACTCATTTTGCAACCGTCCTTGCGACTCACGTAAAATTATTAGCATACGGCACATAACGTTCATTCACAAAGCATAGTAATGACCAGAACACTCGAAGCTAAAGTCGCTATTCTCGGGAAGCAAGGTAGGGAAGTGAAAAGCTGGCCGTTGTGGCCAAGGTCAAGCAGTCACCGCCGTTTTACTCGCCTGGTCCCCTCAACTCGCTCGATACTCGAGCATCAAAATCCCTGCTTGACCCCTCTATCCAGAAACGCCGGTTTGAGACATAGTAGCACTTCCGAAATACTAAACATACTAGCATGCTGTAGCTGTCGGAAAGACGTCACTCGTTACTCGATTTGTTCACCATACATTTGCCGAGCGGACGCCATCGACAATCGGGGCCTCGTTTGTCACAGCAAACATAGAGGTTGAAGGATGGGAATGCCGTCTCCAGCTCTGGGACAGCGCTGGCCAGGAGCGGTTCCGGGCAATGACGCAGATGTACTACCGCGGGGCGAACGCAGTGATCCTGGTGTACGATGTTACAAACGAGGACAGCTTCAAAGACATAGACTCCTGGGTGCAAGGTGCGTAGTGAAGTTTTTGGCTTGATTTTGCTGGCTCGTTGATGCGGTACTGATGTTTCATCTAATTCGACTACAGAGTAGAGCTGCAGCAGAATGTCGATATGGCGCAAACCGGTAAGTACATGTCTGATTTCCTGCCTGCGTGTGCACCTGATGTCTACGCGCGAGACTCAACACGATGCACTCTCGTCTGTAGTATTGCTCCTTGTCGGAAACAAGCTCGACCTGGCTTCAGAAAGGCGCAAGGTCAGTTATGCGCGGGCGCGTGACTATGCAAAGACGATTACAGGCGATGAAACTGCAATTCTCGAGGTTTCGTGCCGCGACGACGACGGCGTGATTGATGTGTTCTACGAGCTTGCCGAGCGCCTGGTGGATCGGCAAAAGACGCTAGATGCGAGTGAGGACAGCGAGAGCGGCAGGCTGCTCGGCGATGGCCGAGCAAAGGACAGGCGTGATCGGTCGAGATGCCCGATTAGACTGACAGGCAGCGGCGACTCGAGAGTAGACGGACTATTCGCCAGCTGCTGCTGGTAAAGCGAGAAGACGGGGTAAATCGATGCATTATTAGCTGGACAAGTGGCAGCTGTGGGTCTTTAATGGCGTTGACTTTCCTGGCCCAGCGTGTGGCTCCTCAAAGAACAAAAGGGAGGAGTTAGAACGGGTATCATTAAAGGCGTGGTTTCATTCTGGCAAATGCCCTTCCAGAAAAGGTGGCCAATTTAAGCCAGCTGACACTTGTCTGTGCTTCAATGACGACAATGGCAGCAATAGCCAAGGGCTTTGCCAAAAATCTAAAAGTAGTATTTTCCAACCTCCACATCTCAAGCCTTGCTTCTCTGGCGGTTGCTGGCTGCGCCTGCTCCCGCTCCAAGACGCCAGCCAATGGGGGTTCCACGACGCGAAAAGAGAGCAGGAAATGCAGCGGCAGCAGCAGCGGCAAGATACGATGATGATGGCAGGTTCGGATGGGGGGATGATGATGGCCGGGCTTTGTAAATGTAGGCTGGCCATTTTCTCCTTTTCTTCTCCTTTGCTTCCCATTAAACTTTATTCGCAAGTATTATATACTCTCTTTTTCAAATAGTCATACTCTTGTAAATGGTAAGAAATTCTATTGCTGTTGCCTGCCGATTGTCTAATTTGTAGGACCATGAGCAGCTGTAGCTGACACCGACAGTTTGTATATCTTCTCTTTTACTTGTGACATGTAGTCTTACGCCGCAAACCCCTCTGCACGTACTGGTGCCCCTGCTGGCTCCGGTGCTCCCGCACGCACTGGCGCCTCTGCTGGCTCTGGTGCGCCTGAGAAGAAGGATAAGAAGGACAAGAAGGACGACAGCATCACAGTCTCCGAGGAGAGAGCCGCCGAGTACAGAGAGGCATTCTCCGTCTTCGATACCAACGGCGACGGCTATATTACCGCAGAGGAGCTCGGAAAGGCCATGCGCTCGCTGGGCTACTCGCCGACCGAAATTAACCTCCGCGACATGATTAACGAGGTTGACAGAGATGGCAACGGTAAGGTCGACTTCTCAGAGTTCCTGACCCTCATGGCTCGCCAGACCAAGAACGCCAACGAGGAGGATGAGCTGCGTGAGGCCTTCAAGGTCTTTGACAAGGACGGCAACGGCTTCATCTCGAGAGAGGAGCTGCGCAACGTCATGACCACGCTCGGCGAGAAGCTGACCCAGGAGGAGGTCACCGAGATGATCCGCGAAGCCGATGTTGACGGTGACGGCCAGATTAACTACGAGGAGTTTGTCAAGATGATGACCAGCAAGTAAAGCAAGAGACTTTGCCGCTGCTGCTGCTTATTCCACCAGTTTTTTTTAATTCCCCTTTCCGTTTCCTTAACCCTTGCACACACAACCTTTTACGCTAATAAAACAGCTGAATGCCGCGTGGTCGTATCTGTTTCGTGCTCTGAGCTACGTTTGTGGAAACCCGCTATATTACACGTCGTGCGGTTAAAGCTTGGCGTACATTTTTTTTACTGCCGAGGGAAGCTCAACAGCTTTCTTTTGCATTTCAACTCAGCATCTGTCTTTTTCTTTCTATTTGGAATTTCTGGTTTGTTATGTGGCTATCGGATACACAGAGTACGTATTTGTCCCGGTCTCGCGGCAGCAGTGTTCCAAACATGTATTCCAAGCATGCGTGTCTCTACTAAGTTGCAAGGAAATGCGTTCTTGTTCCGCCGTTGCAATGTAATGTAGAAATCGGAGTCGGTCTGACGGCCTTCGGGTGCGCGCTTATTGGGCTGGGCGTGGTCCTGTTCTTCGACGCGGGCCTGATAGCCATTGGCAACATTCTGTTCCTGGCGGGCATGTCGATGATCATCGGCGTTCAGAAGACGTTCTACTTCTTCACCCGTCGCGACAAGATCCGTGGATCCATCGCGTTCTTTGCTGGGTTCTGTCTTGTGCTGATCAAATGGTCGATAGTTGGCATTATTGTCGAGGCATTCGGGTTCCTCAACCTGTTTGGCGACTTCTTCCCAGTCGCCATCAACTTCCTTCGCAGCCTGCCTATAATCGGTCGCTTCCTCAGCCTGCCCGGCATCCGCCAGGTCGTCGACCGTATTGGCGGGTACCCCTCGCAGTACCCCGTCTAGCTCGCCAAAACCATTCTATATATATCGCCCTGCGAACCTTTCGTTTATTCTCAATCTCAATTTTATATGTCTGCAGCAGATACAAAAGCCGGTCTGATACTCTCGACGCAGGCTCCCCTTTGGGCTGCTCCGCTGTCAGGGCGCATAGACCATACTAGCGCCAGTGCCAACAGCAGCGGTTCGTCTACTCTAGTCTTACGACGTGGCGCTGCTTATCTCGAAACAGAGGTAGCATGGTCGCCACACAGAGCCTTATGCAGATTGCCTCAACAAAGATTTAGGAACCGGGAACGGCAGTGTTGTTCAAGCAAGTATACTCAACGAAAGTATGGTTTAGAGCAGCTGGACGGTGTGCTACTTTGCACAGTTGGCCGCGTTGATCACCTTCCAGTGCTCAAGCGAGCATACGGGCAGCGACGAGGCTGTGTATCTCTTTGACTGTGTGCATCCGTCGACGGCGCATTCAGCAAGGGGCTGCGGGTACCTTGGCTCGCTGTTCTTTGCTGTGGCACCAGGGATGATCTGGTCAATCGTCACGTCGTTGGGAAGCGACAGCATGCACTCGATGTGAATGGCCTCGGATCCCGCCGCCGGATTCCGCTTGTCCACAGCAGACGCACTGCGAGGCTTCTGGCGGCGCTGCACATACCGGATGATGCCAGGCGCTGCCTCAGTAATCTCGCTGGCCTCTGAGTCCTCGGCAACTCTGTTGCGTCCCTTGGACGTCTGCTTGTTCAGCAGCCGGTTAATGGTGTCGTTCTTTATCCGCTCGGCGCGCTGCTGGCTCTGGAACTTGCGGCGGCGCGCCTGCTCGGACTTGATCAAGGCAGCCTCCTCCACAGAGAGCCTGCTCCGCCTGGCATCCAGGGGAAGCTCAATCAGCTCCTCGTCGTAGTCCCTGGTCAGCTTTGCGCGCTGGCGGCGTGTAAGGTTGGCCACAGCAGCAGTCCCGGAGCCTTCCCCGTCGTCGCTGAGCCAACCCAGGCCTGTTTCGTCGTCGTTCTCGATGATTCCGTCGCTGTCGCTGCCGCCGTCGCCGTCCGCAACATCGGCAGCTGCAGGCGTCATCCGGGACAGTGGGCGAATGCGTGGACGGCCCGGGCCTCTTTTGCCGCGCCCGCGTCCACGGCCACCTCTTGTCGACGATGCTCTGACCGGCTCAGGAGCAACGGCTTTGCTCTCCTCGCCTTCATCCGCTTCATTCTCACCCTCGCCTTGTTCCTCTTCCTCCTCCTCATTTTCCTCTTCTTCTTCTTCCTCTTCTTCCTTCAGCTCGTCGTTGCCGCCCTCGTCGGAGCTGTCGCTCTGTGCATTGTCTACATCCTGGTCCTCGCTATCACTGAGCTTGGCACGAGTTGGGCTCGGGTTTCCACGCGGCGGTCTTGCACGCCGCCCTGTAGCCGGCGTACTTGCAACGCTCTGCGCGTCATCGCTGTCATCTTCTGAACCCTCCTCGTCATCTTCGTCGTCATCATTATCACCAGCCTCTTCCTCATCCTCCTCCGCTTCGTTGCCATCGCTTGTAGGCTCTGCCTCCGAGTCTTCGCTCAGCGACATCGAGTCGCTCGCATCTTTTCTTGACTGACCTCTGGCGCGTTTGGCCGGAGGGCTGTCGTCGCTCAGCGGCGAGCTAATCGCCCTACGTCTCCCGCGGCCTGCAACACGCGCCGACTGGCGACCTCGTGCCGCCGAGATGCTGGCCGCACGCGAGCCCTGCCGAAGCCCGCGAGTCAGCCGCCCAGACGACTTGGGTGCAGGCGACTGCTCGGTCTGCGCGCTCAGCCGACTAGACCGCCTGGTGTTGTTTGCTGGCGACGAGAGCGCGCTCTGAGCTGCAACTCCCGCTCTGCGCGGGCGGGTGGATGACGCGATGCGCGTGCTGCTGTCGGATGTGTCGCTCTCGGAGGAGGAGGAGGACGCCGACGACGACGACTGCGACGGCGACAGTGACGAGTCTGTGGCAGTTTCCTTTGCCGCTCTGCGCTTGGGTGGCATTGTGTGCTGTGAATGCGTGGGTGATTACTTTATATATAAAAACGACAATCGGAGACAAAGAAGTGTGTATTTTGTAAGGGAAGCAAGGTGTGGAAAAATTCCCATTTTCGAGTTACTCGACGCGCTTGGGCTGGAGGATTTCGCCCTCGACCATATCCTTGGTCAGACCGAGCTGCTTGAGGCACAGGTAGTAGCGCTCGAGAGACTCGCGCTTCAGATACTTGAGCATTTTGGCGCGCTTGTGCAAGAGCTTCGTGTACGAGCGGCGGTTCTGGTGGTCCTTGCGGTTCGTGCGCAGGTGGTCTTCTAGGTTGTTGATTCTCACCGTCCACACGGCTGCCTGCACCTCAGGCGACCCTGAATCTCCGTCCGAGCGGCCAAATGTATCGACCGCACGCCCAATGTTGTAATGCACAACGGCTTTCGAGTTGGCATTTTCGAGGGCGACGATACGGCGGACAATATCAGCCTGCTCCTGCGAGTTCTGCCCTGTTGTACCCATGACATAGACCGATGGCCCGCCCTCGCGGCTCTCAATGGCCTTAGGGGCTACTTCGGTGATCAGCTTGACCTCCTCCGGCTTGATCTGGCATGAGTACCGCCCGGAGTCTGCCTGACGCTTGAGTCCCGCATCAAAGCTCTGCTGGGACTCGCCATCTGCCGATGCATCGCTCGTGCTGGTGTTCTGAAAGGCCATCGAGCTGCTGATAGCCGCGTCCTGCTGCGAGATCTGTGTCGACTCAAATAGCCGGTCCGGGTGGACGAGCGAGTTGAGGAACTTTGTGTCCTTCAGCTTGCGGAGCTGCTCCTGCGCACGCCGCGTTGCCTCGGCCTCTGCCGCACGCTGTGCCTCGAGCTCTGCTTTGCGGTTGTTGCGACGCCGAGCGCTGACTGCTGGAGATGTGTGGACTGAGCGCACGCCGGCACAGACGCCCCATACGGTGGGTGCCGCTCTTGTGGCTGTCTTGTGAATCGACGTCGGAAGCATTGGCAGAATCCTGCGAAGAATAAATAGCTGATTTTTTTTGGCCTGGGGAGATAAAAGCTGGCACTTTTCCACCTGCTGCTTCAAACTGTGATGATCCGCTTTGATCAGATTCGGTGATTGGGAATTTGCAAACATGTGCGGGATATGCCTTTGTCAAACATCATACGCAAAGGTTCTTTCTTTTGATTGTACAAGAAAACTTTGAGCTGGACTGCTCAACTACTGCCTGCCTATGGCGACGATAGACCTTCGTACTCGCGGATAGCACGGATTCCGTGTATAATCTCGGCCTGGCGCTTGGCGAGTGAGACGATAAGGTTGATGTGTATCATCTCCTCAATGCACAGATTCAGACCCGTCGCGACTGCTGGCTGCACAGATAGCCCAGTGACTGACGATGGGTGGCGCACGACAGCACGGATATGTGCCTTGAGCTCCTCAGTAAGCCATTTTTGGTAGTGCGGCGAGGTGTTAGAATTTGGCGTGGGCGTCGAGAACACACCCAGTCCCAGGCTTGAGCTGCCGCCGTCAACATCCATATCGACGTTGCGATCAGGAGAGCATGCGCCGCTGCTTGCGCTGCGAACAGGTATCGAGATAGCCCCGTCGTGGTCAAACTCGTCATCCTGCGAGGCATCAGGGGACATCTCGCCTCTGAACTTGTTGTAAAAGTAGTACTCCTCGTAGATATGGAACAGACTGAGCGTGAAATGCCAGATTGCATCATGGAACTGACGCACATCAAGCGACCTGTTCGAGCTTGCAAGCGAGTGAGCGTGTGTAGAATTTGTGCCATTATTCGACACGGAAAGAACACCAGCTATATTGTAGCTCTTGGGCTTGAGATCCATTGCGTGTTTGTCGTCCATGTAGTCTGCTGATCCAGTCCAGTGCCCCTTGTCTGTCGGCGGATTAATCGGAGCCACGCTATACTGGTACAGCGAAATCTGGCCGGATTCGCCGGGTGTGCCGTCTAGCGCCGTTTCAAATACACGCCGCGAAGATTGGTTGCGTGCGGTTTGAACCTCGACACCTAGATAATCCTCGTTGATAGAAAGGTGCTGGCGAAGATAGTCGCTTATGACGTCCCACCGCAAGTCCTCACGTTGGGACAGATGAACAGACTTGGGAGGACGCGGCTGCACTGGAAGCATGGGCTGCCCCAGAGACATTGCATTGAGTCCAGCCAGCGACTGGTCGATAGACGGAAACACGCCTATCGACCTTTCAGACGCAAGCGGGCTTCTGGACAGTGGCGAGCCGAGTGACTGGTGATACTTTCCCAGCTTGCGGGCACGCATAGTGCGATATGCCACAAACTGCGGAGCAGGGCTGCTCATGGGGTCTACAACATGGGTTAGCGTACGGTAGAAACCGTTTACGCGAGATTCGGCGCCGGTAAATGTTCGCAGCATTGATGGCGGTGGCGGAGGTGGTACACGGTGTGGCTGCGAGGAAGACTGTGTAGCGGGAGGTGGTCCGTTGGAGCCTGGTCCGTGCGAGTAGACGCTTCGGGTAGCTCGTGCAATAAACTCTGTAGTATTACGCTCGACAGTCTCGACGAATGCTGCTGACAGTCGTGTCTGAATCTGGCTTGGCATTGCTGCTGCTGCTGCCTCGTACCCAGAGCTTGGCACAAAGTCGAGACCGGCCGCGGGTTCAACAGCCATCAAATTTTCGGTCTGCGTAAAGTATGAGCCGGCACGCTGGTCAAGATCGGGGGCCAGCCCACAAGCGCTTGCTAGACAGCCGAGACTGTGTGCAACAGCAGCAAGCACGGTGGCATGCAACAGATCTCGCACAGCAGCCTCTTCAATCGTCCGCCTAGCGACATCTGACATGGCGCCCGTAGCTGCATTGCTACGCATTGGACCCAGGTGCGGCGACGCCATCGGCATCTGCAACGGGGACGCCATATGACTACCAGTGCTATCGCCACGAGGCCGACTCTGCACGCCCATCGTATGTTCACGGTGCAGCACCACGTATTCATCGACCAGCGCGCGGATATCGCTGCCGGAGACTTCCCACGGGCGTGACTCGAGCATGCGCGCAAAACGTGCCAGAAGTTGCACGCGCGGCGTGGCAGCCTGAATCCCGTAGGTAAACGCTGCCTCGTATGTGTCACCGTCGTCCCCATAGCATGTGTCAAGTACGCGTGATTCGGCCATATACACGAGCGGGAGGCTTCCGACCTGTGCGGCCGCTGCACCAAACAAGTAGTGCGCGTCGGCCTCGCGGAGCCCCGATCTTACCAACCGAAACACATTATCAAGAGTATCAAGCATCGCGTGGCCGCTCTGTGGCAGCGGTGCCAGCATCTGCATCAGATGCGGCGCGCCGTTTGGCCACTGGGCGCTCAGCGTCTCCTCATAGCTGCTGACCCACTCGATGAACGCTGCGTGCGCCTGGCGTTCTGACCGCCCGGCGCCCATGCGACTGGCACCGATGCTCTGGAAATTAGTTCTGCTGTTGCTGTGGTCGTCGTAGTCTAGCAGCTCGTCATCGTCCGACGACGACGATCCGTCCTCGTCGTCCTCATCGCCCAGTGGGCTACCTTTGGCCGCCAGAATTGCTGCGAACGAAAACCGCGATGCCGGGAAAAAGAACGACGGACCGTTTCCCATGGGCTCTGGGGGCGGCACTCGCAGATTCTTCCTCTCGTTGTTAATACGGCCCATTAGGTCTGCGATGCTCTTGCGAGTGTTAGCGTCCGGGTGCTCGAGCCTCAGGCGCAGCAGATGACGGAAGGTGTTGCGTAAAGCAACAATCTCCTGGATGTCTTCAAAGTCGACAGGCTGCTCGCCCAGCTGCAGCACACCTTCTTGGTCGGCCGCCTGCACGGCGTCGCCAATGACGTCGTCCTCGTCTTCGAGCGTGCTGCGTAACGAGTTGGCAAGCGCTGACAGGTACGTGAGTTTGGGCCGTGTGCGAATGCCGAACATCCATCCTACTTCGCGCGCACGGAGCCGTATAGCGCGCGCGAGGTCCTTTGAATACGCAAGTTCGTCTTCGTCATTTGTTTCTAGATCTGGCGGCAGCTGGCCCTTGGCCGAGCGGCCCTGGAGAATCGTTGCTAGGCGTGCCCGCCGGTCTCGCCGAACCGTAACCCACACGTTGCGCGCGTTGGTTGATGGAAAGCTAAAGTAGGTCTGCGGTGTTCCTGGAAGCGATCGGAATCCGTCTACTGGATGCATTTGCGGCGATGCAGCGTTACCAAAGCGTCCTGCGTTCCCGGATGTGCCTGCAGAGAGGTTGGGCGATGTGTGGAGACGTGGAAATATGTACGGGTTAGACATCTTTTTTTAGAATTTTCTCTTTGCTTTCGGCGCACTCAGTAAAAGCGCAGCAGCAGCAGCAACAGCAGCAATCGGTGAATATGAATGGGTGTGTGCTGTTGGTACTAGTGTTGTCGCGGCAGAGCAGCTATATGTGACAGACAATATTTTTATAGTGGCTTGTGAGTGGAGGTATCAGTGAATAGACTATTCTGAGCCCTAGTCGTTGTTAATGCTGCAGCGAGAGGAGATGAAAATGAAAATGGAAAACGAAAATGAAAACGACAAAATGGAAAGGCAAGCATGTTTTAGCGGGAGACACGGGGGGACAAGAAAAAACCTTAAATAGTAAGAATGAAAAATAAGCATTCGCCCTCACCCCTCTCCTTGGAATACAAAGGGGAGAAATCTAAAAAAGAGGGACGTCAAAAGAAGCGGAAACTAAAAAAATACAAGGTCGTCGCAGCGTACTACGCACTCCGCGTCTCTTCGAAAAGAAAATATCGCGACTTTGTACATCGCGTGCTCGAGCAATTTTGCCATTAATAGCTTCTGGCTGGGCACAAATGCGCAAATGCGATGATTGCTGGCTCGGCTTTATAGAAAGGGATTATTCCCGACATGTGAGCAATCCTCGCACATTTCACTGCAGCCAGTCAGTGCGAGATTAGGGAGACAAAAGCGGGTGAACTTGCGCACGTTGACTGTGGCACAAGTCTACACAAGCGCTCACAAGGCCGTGCAGCGTGTGCTGCTGCTGCGCTATTTATTGCTGGCTGACAAAAGCGAACGTCACTTACATTACTTCATCCGAACAGCAGAGAGGGATGCGGCAATCTAAATCGGCTGTTGGACGCTCACATGCCGGTGCTTTATTTTTGGGAGCAAAAAGTGAGGGCGGCAGACAATTGTCATATATTTGTACATGTATACAAAGTAGCAGCACGGAATAGCTCTTGCTGACTTTCAGCGTCTTGGCAGAGTCTGCAAGAGAAAGAAAAAAAAAAAAGGAGGGAGGGAATAGCGACGTAGACAAGAATGCCTTGTGTTTGTGTTCGGCATTAATTATGTCTGTCATAATTTATTTCCCTCGGCTCAATTGTGCAACTTGGATATGCTCATTAATGCACCAAACCACACATCGCCCACCCATCATCCTCCCCCTTTGTTGTAGAAAATGTAAATAACGCACACTGACGCATATTTAAACGCTGGGCATGAGGGATATGTGGTGAGCAGACATAGCGAATAGAAAGTGGAAGGTAGGCAGAACAAAGGCGAAACCGGCCGTCGCACAGCAGAAACAAGCAATCGATTGCGTATGCTGGCAATAGAAAAATGGGAGCAAATTACTTTAATTTTCCGCACTCATGAAAATCGCAGCAGCAATTATTGGTGCTGCAAATCAAAGTAGACCTTGCTTACCTGTCAGTTTTTCCTTCTTGCGCCGTTCTGACTTTTTTATTTTTGGTTTGGGCAGCGTACGAGAGATTTATTCTGCTACTGCCCATTCGCCTGCTCTGTATTGTCCAGAACAAACAAGAAGGGTGGAGGGCGGTCGAGTTGACAGTGGCGCCTTTGCGAATTAATGTAACGGATAAAGAATGCTATACAGCGATAAAGGAAAACCCGCCTCTTCCTCCCTAGAAATCAAGCCGGCGAGTGTATATTTTGTAACAAGTGTATGTGTAAACAGAAAGAAAGGCGGCGCAAAGCAAAAAATAAAATAAAATATTAAATATTGAAGGTACCAGGAAAAAAATTACAAACAAAAAAGAAAAAAGAAAACGGGGCTAAAAGGGAACGTGGGTCATATTTATGTTTAAGAAACATGTCGCGATAGGTGAGAAACTAAACAAAGGAGAGAGGCAAGTGTTGAGGAGTATCCACACAAAACTGTGCGTAAAAATGCGTTGCCGCTGTTGCCTATTCATGCGCACAGAGGTAGAGAGAGCGAGAGAAAAACATAAATAAGGGCTTCTTGGCCATTTAGATTGAATTTGCCTCAATTGGGAGATGCGCTTTCATTCCCGCTATTGCTTGCGTGCATACACAGGTTCGGCATTATCCCTCTTTTTTCAAACTCAGTCAGCAAATCGAAATGTCTCCTCCAGTGAGAGACAGAAATGCAAATTTCTGTTTGAAAACCTAGAGGGTCGGGACTGACCACTCCTCCCATTCTTATTCCTTCGTCTGCCCCCACTTGCGACCTTGCGTTGCCTTGCGTTGCGTTGCCTTGCATCTCGCTGTATTTTATGTTCAAAACGGGGACGTTTGATTTGCCGCAAGCAGAACATTGCTTCGATTTTCGGCTCGAAATGTCTTTTACCCTTGCTGCTCACTTGTCCAGCGCTGGCCCTCGCAACCTTTAAATACGCTAGCACAAGGTAAAGCGTGCTGCAATACCAAAAAGCACGATACAAAAATGACATATTTTGGTTTGGTTAACGTTTTTGCTTATTTCAAGAATGCAAATTTCACTTCGAGCATTAAATGCGAGTCGTGCATGGATAAAATAGGGGGGAGGGGGAGTCATTTGCCCAGGGAAACGGCCCGCACAAGCTCCCCTGCTATTTACCCTCTCTATCCACTACTGAAGGCATTGTGACGCTTTGAAGCGACGGTCGCCTTGCTATCCACGACAAAAGCCGCCCCCCCCCCCCTGAAAACAAGGCGCTTCAACATGGATACTACAATCGCATTTTGCAGAGAAGCGTTTTATTGACTCTTTTCAATGCTTGAAGCCACATATTATTCAAAGTCGTTTGTCTGCCGTTCACACAGAACACACGGAACACGTATATCGCATTCCTTCCAAAGTAAACAATCGATGCAGAATATAGCCAATAAGAGGCGGCTGATCCACGGGAATCGAGACCACCTCTATGCACACCTGGAAAATGTCTCCATTTCGGCATCTCGGACGGCAGAGAACAAGGCGCCATTTCCACTGTTGTTTTGTGCTTCGCTAGAGTATCCACATTGGTGCTTGTCACTTGGGGCAGATACAGAGCGACAGCAACAAAAAAGGACCGGCTCATACCACCTCAGCATGTGTTTTTTATGCATCTGTTGTGCGATCTAGACTTGCCATGAGCTACGCGGATGTACACAGGATGTGTCCGTGTGCTCAAGTGCACAAGTATAAACGCCAAATGTATATGCTAGCAACGAAGAAGGATGTGCAGCCTGTCATGCGTCTTCTGCTTTGCCTCTTGTGTCCACCAATGGGCACTGCCAATTAATGTCGGATTAACCCCACGAGTGCGTATTTACGTGATGGCACACATCATCTACAGGCGATCTGTTTGACTAAACTTCAATTGAACATTTCCTGACAGCTTGCCCAAAACTAGAACATCGATCCACCCTTGCCCCGGTGTGGCCGGTGTGCCGACGGCGCTGCTCCTCCATGGACACCCATCTGCTTTAGCTCCTTCAGCCGAGCAATTGCTCGCCGGTTGTTCTTCTGCGCTGCCTTGTTGTACCACTTTTGCGCCTCCTGCACATCCGGGTGGGCCACACCAATGCCGCATTCGTAGTAGTACCCAACTGCATACTCGGCCTTTGCAAGCCCATGGTCTGCAGCCCGGCGTGCCCAGAGATACGCCTCAACGTCGTTTTGCGGCAGGTTTGGCTCGGCTCCAGTCAGGTACCAACCCGACAGCGCCAGCTCAGCATCTGGGTCGCTCTTCTCGGCGGCACGCGTGTACCATCCGATTGAACGGCGTGGGTCAACGGGACATCCAAGGTTGCCGTACTCGTATGCCTGGCCGAGGCGCACCTGCGATGGCACATACCCAAGCTTACCCGCCTTGATGTACAGCTCGCGGGCATAGGCATCGTCGGGAATGACGCCTGGTATATCACTAGACTCGTGGCACAGCGCGAGCTCATGCAGCGCATGCGGACACTCGGCCGTAGCGCAGTCTGCAGCACGCTTGAGCCACGTAATGCCCTCGCGCGGATTTGCCGCAAGACCCAGGTAGCCCTTGATAAGAATCACGCCAAGCTTGTACATGGCAGGCACGTTGCTCTGTGCTGCGGCCTTGCGGTAGAACTGCAGGGCGCGCGTAGGATCACGACGTGTACCGACTCCGACCTCGTAGCACACGGCTGTGCGGTAGTTGGCCTCGGCGTGCTGCGCCTTCGATGCCTGCTGGTAGTACGAGAATGCGCGAGCATCGTCGCGCTGGACACTATAAATGCCCTGCGAGTACACGGTGCCCAGGAAAAACTGTGACTCTGCTGCGATATTTGACCGGTGTACCGTGATTCCGCTGCCTGCCAGCTTCTTGACCCACTTAAGGCCTTCCGCTGTAAGCTGTGCGTACCGCTTTTCACGCATGTTAGGATTCGACTCCTGGTCTGATATCCCGCGCGCGTGCTCGAGGACATACTTGGCAAAATCCAGCTGCGCTGCCGGATCGTTCGAACGCTTGATGCTCGATCGATACGCCTCGAGACTAGCCGTCGTTGGGGGTGGAGGCCGCGGTGGTGAGCTCGCCGGTGCATTGCGCGCAGAGGGTGGCGCAGCCATCGGTGGAATGCCCACGGCGCTGCTAGCTCCGCTGCTCGGTGCATCGCGATCGACGAACTGGCCAGGACCGCCGACGCCCGGAAGAGATTTGCTGCTTGCAGTCCACGGACGCATTCCGGCATAAGGTCTCATGCCGGGATCAGGCATCGCCAGAGCATCACCGCTGCTTGAGTGGCTGTAGTTTGAGGCAGCAGCAATGTGACCACTGCGCCCACCGCCATTGCCGTAGGCTGGCGCACCCGACATGGGTCCCGGAGCCGGGCTTGGAGCCGGTCTTCCATTGCTGGGTGAATGCCCAAAGGGAGATCCGGATCGCATCTGCATGCTGCGAGGGTCTCCGTGGAACCCTGCAGGATGCTGCATCTGAGTGGGATATTGCTGATGCTGCTGCTGCTGCTGCTGCGGTCCTCTACCGCCCATCGGAAGGCGGTCCGATGACGAATCAAAACCATCGTCGCGCATATACGGTCTTTGCTGATGTGGTGCTGGGGAGCTCGAGCTGGTAGTGGAAACCGACTGCATGCCGCCGCGCATAGACCCAGGCACCGATCCTGGGCCGCGCTGCATGTTCATGTGGTCTACCGCAACCTGCGCCGCTAGGGGCGATGCCTTCCGCGCTGTCATGGGTCGTGTGTTGCCGTTTGAAACAAGAACCGGGTTTGCAGCTAAAGTGTCCGGAACGTTATTTTTGGGAGGTGGTTTAGAAGTGGTGGTGGTGGTGGTATCAGTATTTGGGTGATGGGTGGATGGATTGGTGCATTTACGCCAGTGCAAAGGTCGTGGTGTAAGCGGGTGAAGCGCAGGCTTCTGAGGTGAGCGAGGGCTGTGGATGACAGAGTTTGCACGGCTTGACTGCTGGCTGTATATACTGATATCGGATGCCCGCCTTCTGAGCAAGACTTTTGACTTTGTAGAAAGACTCTCTGTCCCATCAGCCTTGCCAGAACCGGCAGTTGCACTTCCTAGAGGCGTGGCCTCACGTAGTGATCGCCGACATTGTTGACGGGAAGGCAAGTTTAGGTTGGAAAATGTAGACAATACAGCTGATGGTGGTGTATCTGCTGGGACACGTGGTGATAGGAGGGTGTTGTAGCGTTGGAGTCTGTGGAACAGTCCTGATTTTTCAGTTGAGGGTGGCAGTGGCTGCTTGCTCTCAGCACTGACTGCAACAGTTGTGCTACTGACGCGTCTGCCGACACCCAGAGATGCATTTCTGGGGATACGGTGCTTCTGTGCCGACTGTAGCTGAGATTGAGAGCCATGCGGGTGATGTGTGGCAGTGGGCACAATGTTGCTGTGCGAGAAGTGTGGATGTTGGAGCAAAAGAGGCACATTTTTGAAGTGCGTAGGTGACTGTGACTGTGGCTGTGGTTGTTGGTGATTATTTTTATCTTCAGTGTCTGCATTGATAGTGCAGTCACTGTCGATAGTGGTAGTGGTAGTGGTAGTAGTGGTGGTGGTGGTGGGATTAATGTGAGTCTTACCTAACGATGAGCTGGATGATGTCCGCGTGTCCTGGCCAGAGCTGGTAACTCCAATCGCTCCATACTTTTCTGAACGTCGCATATTGGCCATTTGCTTTGCCGTCGATGGAAACAGCGACGAGTCAATGTCGCCGCCCGTACTGCCGTCGTCGTCGTCGTACTCGTCCTCGAGAGCCTGCTCCCGCTTGCGCAGTGCCTCTGCTGATGCCTTCTTGCGAGGTGCCAGGAATGACTGCTTCTGCGCCGTCTGTGGCGGCCTGCTCGCTCCAGCAGAATAACCATTTGGCGTCTGAGGTGCTCCAGATGAGATTCCCATTCGCCGAAGGTCCTCCTCGATCATTGATGTAGTCAGTGCGGTGTTGTCAGCATCCGGACTGAATGATGGAGAGTCAGCCGATGAGAAGTGGCCATTCTGATGTTGCTGTTGCTGATGCTGTTGCTGAGCGCGTTGCTGATGCATTTGCAGACTCATAGAGTCTCCAGAGCTGCTGGGATAGCCGTTGTGCCCAGCAGAACCGTTCTGTAGAGGACGGCTCTGCTGGGGAGCTCCCGGGGGCAGCGTCTGGACATTGGGCGGGGCAATATTCGTGTAAAATCCGTTCTGAGGAGCGTAGTTTTGGCCATTCGCCGACATTGCGACCTGAGGGCCCGCTCTCATTTGCTGATGACCATTCTGCGGGACAGGCTGCAGAGCAAAGCCAGGATGCGGTGCAGGGATTGCAGAACCCATCTGGACATATTGCTGGTTGGGCGCAAATCCGGGTGAGTAGACGTTCTGGTACTGATTCTGCGTGCCGTATGGCGACGGTGCGGACGTCGCATAGTGTGGCGACTTTGGCGGCTGGGACGAATAGTGTAACTGCTGCTGCTGCTGTTGGTATTGGGGCGGCGGTGCCGGGCTCTGGTGCACAGGGCTATTCATGGCGACCTTGGCGGCGCCCCTACGAAACTGAGGATGACCGTAGCCGCTATCATGGATATTCTCGCCACTGTTTCCGTAGCCGTTCGATGCCATGACAAAGATTGAGGCAGGGTGGTCTACTTGTTGGCTAACCCCTTGTTATCGCCTCTGTGCTGAAAGTGCGAATACGTCTGTTCTAAAGTATAGTATAAATGGGCACGGAATGTGCTTGAATTTGTGGTTTCTTTAGCAGACTCTGTTATTTCGTTTCGAATGCGCGTGGCTGTAAGCGTGTCTATATGCGCTATTTCCAAGGAAAACAAAGCCAAGCTCGCGACGACCAGCACCTGCTTGCTAATTAATAGGGAAAAAATATAAAGGACAATCAACCAAGAGATAGAGAGAAAGAGAGGGACTACAACACAGCAGCGGCAACAACAACAATGTTTGCTTGCTAGGTGATATTCAGGTCTGTAATAATAATAAAATGGCAGTAGTACCAGTTAAAGGAAAGAATGGGCAAAAGAAAAAAGGAAAGGAAAAAGAGAGTATTAAGAGCGGGTGCACAAAATGCAGTTGCTGCTTCAATACAATACCAACACCAGCGTACAGACGAAGGAGAACAAGTATACTGGATTTAAACTCAGTGATTGCTTCTATTTCTAGACCCGGCCTAACTCAGCAGGGGCACTAATGCCAGTCAGCAACAAAAAAAAACAGTGTGTAAAAGTAGACAACGGAGGCAGCTGACAGCCGGTCGGTGTAGGATGTTCAGCAAATATATAATTCGTACTTTAATGGATGTGTCTGCGCAAGCTGGCGGCTAGCGTGGTGCACTCAATTAAATTGGATGAAATGAGTAAGGCGTAATGCGGAGGATATAGGATAATAAATCGATAGAAATTTTCGGATTCACAAATGTAAGACAGAAGCAGGTGTGTGACGAGGGGTCATGCTGCCGTGCTTTTAATATTAGCTAAAGGGGTTAAATGATTCTGGAAAATAGCGCATACCACCTATTCTCTTTTGCTGCTTATCGTCTTTGCATGCGGCCGATTAAAAAACAACGCGGAGAAGGAAATAAAGGCACGTTTGTATAAAAGAATCGAACACATCTGGGAGTGCCTAGAATCATTGCCGTCCTTTTTACCAGACCTGGGCATCGTTTTAATTACTTGGCTGCAAAGAGAGGATGGCAGAACGTCATTTATCCTGTGCCGCAATACCAGTGTAGACTTACAAAGAAAAGCAGCTAGACTCTCTATCCTATTTTTGTCCAGCGGCACTCGGCTGCAAACACAAAAGCAAATGTCTCGAAAACAAAGTCCGCCCAGAAAGAGAAAGAAAGAAGGGTATTCAAAGATTGTTCGACATGTTCTCTGTTGCTGCCTCTAAATAGCGTATATGTGGGTGGAGCTATCCCGCTGTGATTTTTGTTTATGTGCCTCTGTGTGCATGCTGTTTTTTTCTCTTCACGCGCAGCACAGGCATCAGTATCGGCAATTGTAAGCATGATTTAGCTAGCCATGCACAAACTATGCATTGCCTAATATGGATTCTGCGGGGGGGGGGGGGGGGGAAACGGAAGACCAAAAGAATATACCGGTGCTCGCTGATAGTGGGGAGACAAAGCCAAGGCATATAGACACTACCTTTACTAATGCAATGATTGAACAAGATGGGGCGAAGTGAGGGGAGAGGGGAGGGGGAGGTAAAAACGGATGTTGAGGCGGGGTGTGGCGGTGGCAGTCATTGCGCCTCACATGTCCATTTCCTCATGTTTCTCGTGGCCAAGACACATGGGTGACGCGTATTAATATAACCACATACCTTGTGCTAAATGCACCAAATGGCGGCGGCGGCGGCTGTTTATTGGATCCACGTGCGGCTGCTGAATACGATCACAGGTTGTCACACACACGCACAGGTATTCAACGAGAAATAATTGCAAGCTGCTCGGCGTTGAGTAAGCGACAAAAGAAGAGAGATCGAAAGACGTCTGTTAGAGTACAAGAGAGGAAAGGAAAAGAGAGAGGAGAAGAGGAGGGAAAAGAGAAGAGGGCCGTCCCGTTGAAACGGAAACCGGCAAGCCCTTCTTGATTCTATTCCGCCAGCCGCGGCGATCAGAACCTGCTTATTTGGTTTGTGTTCTCCGCACAATCTTGCACTTCGGGTTCTTCAAGTGATTTCTGTGTCGCACGGCTTATTTTGAAGGCATGCTCACAGTTCAAACTGCAGCTTCGTTTCACACAGTCTAATTTGGGCTGCGACACATCTGCCCTGGGACCGCGCACATGCATGTCTTGCAGAAACAGCGCAAGAAGAGGAAAAAAACAGCAACGAAGCGGCAGAACTGCCTTCTATAATCGAAGGTGTGTGTGTGTGTGCAAGACCCAATTTGGGCACAGGATCGGCAAACCTGCCGAGCATTTGTGGTCCGAACAAGCTTGATCCGGTCTTTTAAATCCGCGATTTCTTGATCGGTGCATTCACGAACGACAGAATAGCAGAATCATTTCCTGTGCACGTCGACGCTTTCTGACCTGCTGTTTGCCATACCATTTTTCACTCTAATTTCTAGCAATTCACGCATGACCAGCGCCGCGGAGCTCGTTCTGCTGGGGGTCGGCATTGGTATCAAGCTGCTGCTTGTGCCGTCGTACCATTCAACCGACTTTGAGGTGCACCGCAACTGGCTGGCACTGACGCACTCGCTTTCCGTTAGCAAGTGGTACTATGAAGACCGCAGCGAGTGGACGCTAGACTACCCTCCGTTTTTCGCATGGTTTGAATGGTGTCTATCGCATCTGGCCCGCTGGTGGGATGCACACATCGTCGACGTTGATAACCTCGGCTACGCAGCACCTTCCTGCGTGATGTTCCAGCGGCTGACAGTCATTGTATCTGAGCTGGTGCTGTTTATGGCACTGCAGCGGTTTGTCAGAATAAACGGCAACTCGACTCAGGCACGGGTTGCTGCAGCTCTAGGGTTCTTTAGCCCGGGGTTCCTGTTTGTTGACCATATTCATTTCCAATACAACGGGTTCCTGTTCGGCATGCTCATATTCTCGTTGGTACTAGCATACGAGGGCCGCGATCTGCTCTCTGGGATTATGTTTGCAGTGCTGCTGTGCTTCAAGCATATATTCATGTACATTGCGCCGGCGTATTTCGTGTACCTTCTCTTGAACTATTGTCTCGTGTACACCCGCCGGCAAAATGCAGACAGGCTGAGCTTTGGTGCCTCTGTTTTGCGTCTGCTGCGGCTTGGGGCATGCGTGGTTGCTGTCTTTGGCATATCATTTGGCCCGTTTGCCGCGATGGGCCAGATACCGCAGCTTATATCGCGGCTGTTCCCATTCAAGCGCGGACTGTGCCACGCCTACTGGGCACCAAACTTTTGGGCGCTCTACAGCTTTGTTGATCGGGTGCTTATTGTCGTCTCGCGTATAGCCCCTGGCTTGCTGCCAAACCTCCGTGTCAATGCCGCCGCAGTTGCCTCCGCTACTCGTGGACTGGTTGGCGACTCGACATTTGCAGTACTTCCTGATATTGCCCCACTGCCGACCTTTGTATTGACACTAGTCGCCCAGATCCCGGCATGTGCTCTTTTGCTGTCTAGCAGCCGTCGCAGCCCGACGCGCTTTGTCCAGTCGGTTGTTCTCTGCGCCTATGCCTCGTTCCTATTTGGGTGGCACGTGCACGAGAAGGCGATCATTCTGGTCTTGGCTCCTCTGGGTCTGCTCATGGCGACGCCAACCAGGCGCACGCTGCGCATGTTTGTGGTCCTGGCTGTGTCTGGATACTACAGCCTGTTCCCTCTTCTGTTTGACAAGCAAGAGCTTCCGCTAAAGACAACAATCCTGCTGATCTGGTCGCTCTGTGCCCTATCTCTGCTGAAGGCAGGCGGCGACACGGCGTGGAAATGCTTGTCGGTGCTTGAAAAGCTGTATATCGTCGGACATGTTCCACTGTTTGTTCTGACAGAGCTAGTCCCAGCCAGAGCCTTTGGGCATTTGCAGTTTCTCCCACTGGCACTTGTCTCTGTATACACCGCCATCGGTGTTCTGTACTCGTGGTGTGGGCTGATCCGAGATTTTCTGTATCTGGCCGATTTGTAGCTGAGTTTGTTTTCAAAAAGCACTGACGCACCCTCATCCTCATCAGCCTGTAATATGGTGGGGGAAATTGAGGCAGTTCCCTTTTTTTTCACTCCTGCTCCTATAAATTTCTACATTTCTTGAATCACTACTTTTTTATACTTTTAACTCTAAAGATGTCGTGGCAACCCTACATTGATAGCAACCTTGTTGGTACCGGCAAGATTGCACACGCTGCAATTTTCGGCCACGACGGAGGACTCTGGGCCAAAAGCCCCAGCTTCCCTGTAAGTTGCAATCTATAGTAATCAGAACTCCGATTACCTCAGCAAATGCAGCGCCAGGTCTCGCATATGTATACTAACATACCCTTCCTCTATATAGGAGTCCAGAGAGGAGGTCTTGGATATCGTGAAGGGCTTCTCCGATCCTTCTGACCTATACGGCAAGGGCCTTCGTGTCGGTGGCACCAAGTTCATGGTCAGCCGGGCTGACGACAAGTTTATCTTTGGCAAGTATAGAGTGCCGTCGGAGGAGAACAAGACCCCTAACAGCAACCCGCTCAACCTTGATACGGTTATGTGCGCAAAGACTAGCAAGGGTGTTATCATTGCGGGAACCGTCGAGACTGTCACTCCGGCATCCGCCAGACCCATTGTCGAGAAGCTTGCCGAATACCTTATTAGCGTCGGTTTCTAGACATGGTGAATCGAAGGAAATGAGCAAGCAAAGGCATGTTGCCCTTTTCGGGTTTGCACAAGGTTCGCACGCTATATTTGTTTGCAAGTTTTCAAATAAAATACCCTTGTTTCTTCACATCTCTACACCCAGATCGGCGAGCTGGCTAATGACATCCTGGTCCTCAGGGTCGATCTTGTGGGCGTGGTGAAGCGTGTCGATGGCCGTGTCAAACACATCGACAACCCTGTCTTCGTCAAGGATCACGCTGCTGAGCACAACCAGCATCTGTGCTCGCAGCTTGCAGCATGCAACATTGGATGTCTGCAGCTCCAGATATTTTGATATCGGCTCTATCCGTGCCTCTATTGCAGCCCCCTGATCCTCCTCGCTGTCCGCAGCCGTGTCGGCCATGGCCATAGCCCACCATACTGCGATCCGGCATCCCTGAATGTGTACATCATTGCATGCCGTCAGCGTCCAGTCAACGTATCTAAGCGCAATATCCAGAGCGCTGTCTGTAATTCTAGTGCGCAGACTATGAACAAGCGCGTGTCTCTGGTACCGCGCTGAGAAAAAGGCAAGCGTGCCGTCTACAGCATTGTTACTTGCTCCCGACAATTTAAGCGATTCGGAAATATTGGCCAGTCCCTTCTCAAGGTCCTTTATACCAGAAACTGGCACCGAAGGCCTGCATTCGCTATTGTCGTCTTCTGTATCGTCATCGCGCTTGTCCTGCCAGTTTGCATGGTTCAGGCATACGTTTAGAACACGAGCACGTCCGGTAATTAGCTGCGCGCGTGCCCTATCTTCGTCGGTATCCTTGGGCGCCTCGTCAGCAATAGCAATTGCATCAGTGGCATACGCATCGTAGTCGACATACTCTGCCGAGCGCAAGAGAGCCCATGCGAGATCGAGCGTGCTTTGGCCAGCAAACCTTTCGATGCATGTCTCGTAGAGCTTGGTCACAACAGAGCGGTCAGATCCCTCTGCCTCCTCCTGCTCAGCCATGGAAAGGAGCTCTTTTGCCGACATATCAAGAATATCGGTATCGAGTGCTACAGCTCCGCTAGCACATCCCTCGCAGTCCGAGTCCTGGCAGTCTGCAGTGTGCTCTTTGGGATCTGTGCGTGCGCGCTTTGACGAGCTGGCCGGAGCATCGGCAGGCCTCTTGCTGCTGCTCCGCTTGTCATTTGTCTCTGGCATTTTGTACTAAAAAGTTTGTGGTGCTGCTGTTGTCGTGGACTGAAAAAAAAGATGCCCGAATCACAGAAAGATGAAAAGTGTGGATTTTTGGAATGAGTTTGATCAGGATGATCAGGATGATCAGATCGCGTCTTTTTCGTTTCAGCAGTTTTCACTTTTTAACGAGTTTGCACACATTAAATTTCCCTTGCAACAAAAAATGTCGAGACAGCCGCGAATCGTTGCCTGGACTAGTGCCGAAGAGTACCTGTGCGTGGCCGAGTACCTGTACTCGGCGAACATAGACGAGCGCAAGCACGGTGTCGCGATTGTCAAGGCATGGCGGTCTCGAGCACGGATACCCGTGGCCATCGAGGCAACGGCAGGCCTTGTCGAGATGGCTGTTGCCGACGAGGAAGCCAAGGGCGTGACGACAAACCAGCTGAGGCACCTATACTCGATGGCAATGATCCGATTCGTAAACACCATCGTCGATCTTGAGCAGAAGGGCACGTTTGCGCAGTCTGTTGTATCGCTGGCAGGAAAGATCGGAATGCCGGCATGGTTCGTTGAGCTCAGACACGCGGCGACGCACGAGCAGCTTCCCAGTCTGGCCGTGCTGCAGTCCGCGTGCCAGCAGGCGCTCGGCTGGCTTAGCGACTACTACTGGAACAAGCAGACACGGTCGCTGCCTTCAGACACTCAGATGCACATCCGCAATGCGCTTGCGGCATATCTACAGGCACAGGACAGCGTATCACAGCAGGGAAGCCGCAAGCCGGGCAAAAAGGGTGCGGTCGACTACACAGCCATGGAGACAGCCAGTGCTGATCTGACACGTCTGGTTGAGAGCCTGCATTTGGACGCCGTGCGTGAACTCCTTATCCCCCTGCTACTCGAGCCCGGGTTTCTGGTTCCCGAAGACAAGAAGCTGCGGTCCAAGTTTCCCGAGTGCAAGCTTCTGCCGGGGGTCAGCAAGCAGTGGAAGGACCTGCTTGTCTGGTTTGCTGAGTGCTGGGGAGAGACGACGTTCTACGAGGAGCTCTTGGCAGGGATCGTTGCAGGGATCATTCCGAATTCAGCCGAGGACGGCATATTTGAGGTCAGTGACTCGTCCCCGAGTCTGAGCCATGCAGCGACGCTGGTCGCCTGGGTCCGTTGGATCATCGAGTCATACTATGTTCCTGAGGGAGCCGATTCGGCAGGCTCGCCAGGTATCAGCATAGATCCCATGCTTGAGAGCTGCCTGCGCAACCCCAGCTACTACTCGCGCTCGATCCTCAAGGCTGTGTCCGAGACAGACGCTGCGCTGAAGCGGGATCTCAAGCCCTTTGTCGACTTTATGACCAAGGCTCTCGAGGCACTGGCAGCGATGGAGGCCGACAAGAAAAGCCATACTGGATCAAAGTCAGCCAGGACCATGTCGGAGGAGGCGATGAAGCAGGAGGAGGCTCTGATGGTCCAGCGGCTGAATGCGCACTTTGGGTCGTCGGCTGCCGCGAACGAGGACCTGGACGACGATGGCGCGCAGAAGGCAGAAGGAGTATCGATGGACGTGGATGCCCCTGCGGCAGCTGCCTGTCGGTGGAACCGCGTTCCCGAGTCTGGCTGGGCGGTCTGTCCGATCGGCACGCTTGGTTCAGGCGACTTGCCGTCGCTCGAATGGCCTGCATGGGTCGACGACCTGCCGCTGCATACAGTCTCAGCGTAGATCTGATCAGCATAAAATTTTCCACATCGTCTTTTGAGTTGGCGCGGCAGCACTTTTCTGGTGGCCGCAGGCTCGTTGCTCTGTTCTTTATTTCCAAACCTTCAGTACTCTCTAAATAGAAATTCAAAATGGGAATCCTCGAGAAAATCGCCGACATTGAGCGGGAGATGGCCCGCACGCAGAAGAACAAGGCCACCGAGTACCACCTGGGGCTGCTGAAGGGCAAGCTGGCCAAGCTGCGCGCAGAGCTGATCGAGGTCAAGAGCTCGGGGCCGAAGGGCGAGGGCTTCGACGTCAAGCGCAGCGGCGACGCGCGCGTTGCGCTCATCGGGTTCCCGTCGGTCGGCAAGTCGACGCTGCTCTCGACGATGACCGAGACTGAGGCGGCGGTCAGCAACGTCGACTTTACAACGCTGACAGCGACGCCTGGGCGGTGGGAGTACAACGGCGCGGTCATCCAGCTGCTTGACCTGCCCGGGATCATTGAGGGCGCGTCGCAGGGAATCGGACGTGGAAAGCAGGTGGTATCGACGGCGCGGACAGCCGACGTCATCCTGATGATGCTCGACGCGACAAAGTCGCATCTCCAGCGGCCGCTGCTCGAGAAGGAGCTCGAGGCGGTCGGCATCCGGCTGAACAAGAGCGTGCCGAACATCACGCTGAAGATCAAGACGGGCGGCGGAATCAGCTACAACTCGACGTGCAAGCAGTCAGAGCTGACCGAGAAGTTCGTGTCCAACCTGCTGCACCAGTACCGTATTTTCAACGCCCAGATACTGGTGCGCGAGGACGTCACAATAGACGACTTTATCGACGTCGTCGTGGGCAACCGCATCTATCTGCCGTGCCTGTACGTGTACAACAAGATTGACGCAATCACGATCGAGGAGGTGGACAAGATTGCCCGTGAGGACCACACGCTGGTGGTCAGCATTGAGCAGGACCTGAACATGGATGCGCTGAGACACAAGATTTGGGAGTATCTGCGGCTGCTACGGGTGTATACGAAGCGCCACAGCGAGTTTCCGGACTTTAGCGAAGGCCTGATCCTGAGGCAGGGCGCGACCGTCGAGGATGCCTGCCGGGAAATCCACAAGTCGCTTGTCGACGACTTCAAGTACGCGCTGGTCTGGGGCAAGTCGGCCAAGCACAACCCGCAGCGCGTCGGCATCACGCACGAGCTCTGCGACGACGATGTTATTGAGATTGTGCACAAATAAACTACAGAACCAAAAACATTTTTTCTTCTTCATACGCTATACAGACATTGCCTATTCGCGGAGTAATGGCGTCGCCGTGCCGCTGGTTTGCTGATCGCCGGCATCGTATGTGTCAGGCGGGGTCGAGTAGGCCGTGTCGGATATGCACCGCTGGCAGCGCTCGATCTCCTTGTCCCAGTCGGTGGTGGCCACGGTGTACACCTGGGCGGCTAGGATAGTCAGCACGCCAGTCAAGTATCCCAGCCAGAGCCCGGCCAGGCCCCATTTGAGCACCAGCACGCCGACCGCGCCCATCGGGAAGCCGACACAGACAAACGACAGAACGCGGATGCGCGCAATGAGTGACTGGCGCCGCTGGCCACGCAGGATTCCGCTGAAGCCCATGTTGACGCCCTGGATTGCACAAGCGACGGCAGTCCAGGGGATGTGGGCAATGAGGATGTCGACGACCTCGGGGTCCGGCGAGAATATCCTCGGCAGGGAGTGGCGGTACCAGAGAATCACCGATGCAATGAGCAGGAACATCGTGCTGGATATGCCAACGGTCGTGTAGACAGCCAGCAGGGCACGGTTCGGGTGGGCGCGGCCGAGCAGGTTTCCGACGCGGTTGCAGGCGGCGATGGCAAATCCGGTGCCGATGACGTAGACGCTGCTCAGCAGCATGGACAGGATGGCCTGGGCGGCCATGGTGGGAGCGTCCATGAAGAGCACACCGAGGTCGATCATATGCAGAGCCACGGACTCAAAGAAGGCAACAGCGGAACCGGCAAGCGCCAGCTTGACAATGGCCCTGAAGTCGGAGAATGCGGCACGTGACCAGCCGCCCCAGCATTGCGAGCCGTCGACCTTGGCCACGAAGACGAGAGTCACCAAGTTGAGGCACAGAGCGGCAGAGATGATGACCCAGGGGACGCCCAGGATGCCCAGCGAGGTAGATGGATTAGAAAGCAGCAGCCAGATGGTAAACCAGCCGAGCGGAAGGCAGACGGCCTGGGCAATCACAGCGAAGCGGCGGATGCCCTGGGCAAACAGGTACGACCTGAGACACTCGTACGAGATCATCAGGGCAATGGCAAAGAAGTAGAGCTTCAGGATGGCCGCGGTGGTAGCCGCAATGGCTGGTGGCACGCCGAGCCACTGGTAGATATGCTGCGAGTTCCACCACAGCGGATAGAGTGCGGCCTCGAACAGCAGGCCGACGACGAGCGCGCGCTGCAGGTATACACCGAGCAGACGGCGGTCGGCCGCAGCAGTATACGCCTGGCTGCACAGCGAGTCGAGTGCCATGGGCAGGCCAAGCAGTGGGGCAATGCCAGCAAGACCGGCGTACACGGACACCAGGTTCATGCTGGCCAGGGCCACGGTGCCCAGGGCGCCGACGGCGGCCATCAGCGGGATCATGATCAGCAGCTGCGACATGGTCGACAGAACGATGGGCAGCGACGAGGTGAGCAGAAGGAGAGCCTCGGCGCTCAGACAGGCTGGGCTGAGCACGTCCTCAGCGGAGATATCCTCGGTGGCGATGGTCCGCTGGCTGGCAGCGGTGTCCATAGATGCTAGGGCGCTGTACGCGGCAGATGCCTGGTCGAACTCGATGATGGCCGATGGATGCGAGCGGTCTCTTGGCACCAGCGGCTCCAGCGAGGGTTGGGCGTTGCCGTGGTCCATATGCGAGGAGGGAGAGACTAAAAGTACAATAAATAGTAGAGGGGGCAGTAAATACAAAGACGAGGCAAAGTGGAGAGAGGCGCTTTACAATGCTCGACTTGCGGAAAAAAATGAACGTCACTGAAATGCGGCTTGCATTCAGCCCAGCCATCTACGAATGGAGATCAGGATTACACAGGATCGATCAGCAATTTTGCAGAAATGTCATTTTACTCCCAGGAAGTACACGTGACCCCGCAGTCTTTCGCCGCAGACGGTTGTTTGTTCCAAGCAGTTGGTTCTATTTCAATTGTGTAGATATGCATATAATATATTTTATTGTCTGAATATTGCTAAGCGGCTAGCTTCAAAACGAGGTAGGAAAATAAAAGGAACTAAAAAGAAAAGAATGTCAAAAATAGAAAAGTCTAAGAAAAACGAAAATAAATGTTTTGGGTTTTTGTGAGATTTTTAACCTTTTTCAGGGGTTTTTAAAGGGCTTGCCGTTTGGGTGGGTAGGTATAAATAAAAAGAAAAGAAGTGCAGTATCCCAAGGGTACTGCACGGACTCTCGTAAATAAAGGGAAGCAACTCTTCCTTGATTTCCTTCAAGCAGATCTAAATAAATAGTCATTGCGATTACTTGATATCTTGAGGCGTAAAGCGACATTCAAGTAATGATATGGCAAGATATGGTGTTAGGAATTCAGACAAAGGATCGATGTGACACGGTGTCAGCCATTCATAAAATTGACAATATAAACTAGCATTCAATTAACAAATCTCTTAAAATGCAAGGCGTCGTTATAGTAAGTAAACGACTAGACACGTCGTTAGGCGTGCAGACAAGGGATCAATGTAAACCACCATTAACTGTTCAACTTGCGGAAGAGAAATGAGCCAGAATTTTATTTTGTTAAGCTTGCAACTAAAGAATTGATATGGACTATTGTTGAAATGAATGAAAAGAAAAGAATGATAAGAAATGAGTAGAGGAAAAAGAAGAGTGTGATAAGAAATGAGTAGAAGAGAAAGAAGAGAGTGATAAGAAATGGGTAGGAGAGAAAGAAAAGAATGAATGTACACGCATTCGGGGTATACAAGCCAGTACAAGTCAGTATGAATAGACCGCTCTGGCAGCCTCGCCATGCATGCCAGAGGGATAGATGGTCGCCTCGATTCTCTTAAGCCAGGCTTCGTTCATGTCGTTCGCCGGCATCTTGCCGATCCGCCGCATAAGCATCGCATACCACTGAGCGCGATTTGCCTCGATTCTCTTAAACCGGGCGAGCCAATAGCCGCCGGTGCGTGGCGACTCCTCGTCCAGCTCCCGGCCGTGTCTGCTCAGGCAAGTGGAGTGTTCGGCATCGGTGGCGCCGGCCTTGCCCTTGTCCATCTCGGCAGTCGAGAGTGTGGGTGATGGTTGGCCGCCAATAGCCGCGCCGGCCTCGTCCTTGTCCACCTTCGCAATTGAGAGCACGGGTGATGGCTGGCCGCCAATAGCCGCGCTGGTGCAGTAGTCCCCACTGCTGTGCTCAGCAGCCAGCAGGGCCTCCTTGGCGTCAAGCTTCATCTGAAGCTCCGCAGCGTGGTGCTCGATGGCATCAGTCTGCTCGCGGGTCTCCTCCAGCTCGGCCTTGGCTGACTCGAAAGCACCAGCTACCTGCTTGATCTGGGTGACAAGCTCGTCGCTGCCACTCTGCATGACGTCGAGCGACTTCCGCAGGTCATCATTTTCATTCTGAATTATATCGCGCTCGGCACTAACTGCCTCGAAGGCAGCAGCCTTCTCCTTAATCCGACCAAGGAGTGCATCGCTGTTGTTCTGCTCGACCTCAAGCGACTCATTCAGGTCGCTGTTCTGTCTCTTGACCTCCTCGAGGTCAGCAGCCACCTCCTCAAAGGCTGCGGCCATCTCGTCAAATCGCGTGAGCAGTTCGTTGCTGCCGTCCCGCTCAATTTCCAGCGACTTCCTGAGCTCGCTGATCTCGCTGTGGTTTATGTCGGTATCTGTGCTTGCTGCCTCGAGGGCGGATGTCGCTGCATCGAGCTGCGCGCGGAGCTCGTCGATGGCATTCTGCTTGTCATCCAGAGCCTCCTGCAGCTTGCCAATCTTTGCCAGTGTGCGTGCACCGGCATGCTTAAACCAACGGAGACTGAAGATTGAGTGCAGCCGAGTGCAGCTCGCGGTCGAAAGACCCGAAATGCGGAACGAGCGCATTCAAAAGAGATGAAGTTTAAATGACTAAAATGGAATGAAGAAAAAACTCAAAGTGAGAGAGAGAGAGAGAGAGAGAGAGAGTGTGTGTGTGTGTGTGTGTGTTGTGTTTGTGCTGTGTGTGTGTAGTTGGGTAGATGTATGTGTGTTTGTAAGCGTGCGAGGGTGTGAGTTCTTTGCGTGTTTACAAGCTGGATCTACCAGGTGGAGGTGACTAAAAGAAGGGTGAGTTATTTTATAGTCGAAGCAAAAGGATATGCAGAAATGATGAAGAGAAGAGAAGAGAAGCGAACGCAGACAGGAAAAAGGCAGAACACCTTTTTATAGCCTAACTCTGGTTCGTTACGCGTTGTAAAAATAAATAAAAGAATCTCACGCGTTCGATTTTTTTTATTTTTTAAGGGCCGCAGCCATACGGCAATTTTGCACCCCGCTTATTGGATCGCGCGATTGTTCCTAACCGCCCCCGAATACCCCACGCGTCTGACCCTGACTGATCGGGGTCGCCGAACGCGTTTTTTCTTTTCAAAAGAGCAGGGATTCTAGGGTTCTGTATTGTACCGAAAGACTCAGTAATTTGGTTACTGCACATCTTTAGACCACGGTACTATTAACTGACCGATTTGCAGGCTCAAACCTGTTTTGCGGATGTGCTTCCGCAGCCAAAAAATCCAACCGGGTATCTCTCGCCTCTCAGATTGCCTTTCATTGGCTGATCTGGCAGTTGCGTATTTTCATCCTTCTCACTGGATTTTTACACGTTTCTTCAAATTGAAAATGGCACATTCGCACTCTCTACAGCAGCTCGACCCAATCACAGCCAAGCACATGCGGCGCATCGTTAGCAAGGAGTTTGACTTTAAGCTTTTGCGCAAGCAGCACAAGGTACATGCAATGGCACAACGCTAACTTGCCAGCATGACAGCACAACAAGAAAAAGGTTGGACACATAAAGCGGTGTAGTGATCCTGCAGGAGATGTACCGACGGCTATGCGTGCACGTTGCAAACGACGTGTTGTCACTGGTGACATCGACGCTGCACAAACAACTATAAACACAGCTTGTTCTGGCCACGGCTGTAGCAAACCACCGCACACACACATGCACGCGCACACAGACGCTGTTGCTTTCGCCACTGGACCATACCATGTTCCAGCTGCTGTACAAGATTGCCGCGTGCCAGGATGTGCGTTACCGGCTGGCTGCCGCCCGCAGCTGCGCCGGATCCAACGCTAGGCAACACAATAGTTGCATTTATCCAGTCCATTCTGCGCACCATGTCATGTTTGTCAGGATTTTTG
>JANBOJ010000043.1:0-76287 GCA_027574685.1 Coemansia erecta | reverse complement strand
GCGGCGAAATCGCCTGCAGCGTTAGGCGCACCGCCAGGGCGCTCGGCATCCAAACCGTCGCGGTGTTCAGCGCTGCGGAGAAGGACGCCCTGCACGTGCAGAGGGCCGACGTAGCGCACCTCATCGGGCCGGCCGCAGCCTCCTCGAGCTACCTGCAGGCGGCGCGCATAATCTCAGTGGCCCAGCAGACGGGCGCCCAGGCGGTGCACCCTGGATACGGCTTCCTGTCGGAGAACGCCGGGTTCGCCGAGAAGCTGCACGAGGCCGGGCTGAGCTTTATCGGCCCGCCGGCGTCGGCGATCCGCGCGATGGGGAGCAAGTCGGAGAGCAAGCGCATCATGCAGGCGGCCGGCGTGCCCGTGGTGCCTGGCTACCACGGCGAGGAACAGGGGGCGGAATTCCTGAAGCAGCGGGCCGAGGAGATCGGATACCCGGTGCTGATCAAGGCCGTGCTGGGCGGCGGCGGCAAGGGCATGCGTATCGTCGAGGCGGCGAAGGACTTTGACATGATGCTCGAGGCGTCAAGGCGCGAGGCCAAGAAGGCGTTCGACGACGACCGCGTGCTGATTGAAAAGTACCTCGAGACGCCGCGGCACGTCGAGGTGCAGGTGTTCGCCGACACGCTGGGCAACGTGGTGCACCTGTTTGAGCGCGACTGCTCGGTGCAGCGCAGGCACCAGAAGGTCATCGAGGAGGCGCCGGCGCCCGGCCTGTCGCCCGAGGTGCGCCGCGACCTGGGCGAGAAGGCCGTGCAGGCGGCACGTGCCGTGGGCTACGTCGGCGCCGGCACGGTCGAGTTCATCATGGACACGCGCACGCAGCAGTTCTACTTCATGGAGATGAACACACGCCTGCAGGTCGAGCACCCGGTGACCGAGATGGTCACGGGCACCGACCTGGTGCGCTGGCAGCTCGAGGTGGCCGCCGGCAACCGCCTGCCGCGCCTGCAGGAGGACATCCAGTGCACGGGCCACGCCTTCGAGGCACGCATCTACGCGGAGAACTCCGAGGCAGGCTTCCTGCCCGACACCGGCAGGCTGGTGCACCTCCGTGCGCCCGCCGAGGCCGCGGACGTGCGGGTCGAGACGGGCGTGCGCTCGGGCGACGAGATCTCGGTGCACTACGACCCGATGATTGCCAAGCTGGTGGTGCACGGCGGCGACCGCGCAGACGCCCTGCGCAGGCTGCGCAAGGCCCTGGCGGCCTACCAGGTCGCCGGCGTGCACACCAACATCGGCTTCCTCTCGCGCCTGGCCGCGTCTGCGGACTTTGCTGCTGCAAAGGTCGAGACTGGCTACATCGACAAGCACCGCGACGAACTGCTGCCGCCTGCTTCGGCGCCGCCTGCTACCGACGTCGTGGCGCTCGCCGGCCTGGCCCTGCTGGCACAGAGGGCGCATGCGGCTAGCGCGCGCACGCTTGGCGGCGCTGGGTCGCCCTGGGCCGCTGTGGACGGCTTCCGCGTCAACGCGCCGGCTGCGCAGCATGTCGAGGTGGCTGTCGGCGAGCACGTGTTCCGCGTCGAGAGCACGGGCAGCAGCAGTGGCAGCAGCGGGAGCAGTGCTGCGGGTGTGCGCGTGCTCGAGGGCGCTGAGCTCCTGGCTGAGTATCCCGAGGCCGGCCCCACGTGGACACCGCAGGGCGCCGGCGGCTCCCTGCGCGCCCTCCTGGGCAGCCGGCTGTGCTGCGCCACGGTGGTGTTCGACCGCCAGAGCTCGCGCGAATCCATCGACGTGTTCTACGACGGCCAAAGCACGCGCTTCACAGTGCCGCAGCCGGCATATGCACTGGATGCGGATGCACATGCGGCGGGTAATAATGCCTCGGTGGCGGCGCCCATGTCGTGCAAGATCGTGCAGGTTCTGGTCAATGCTGGCGCTAAGGTCGAGAAAGACCAGCCGCTGGTCGTCCTGGAGGCTATGAAGATGGAACACGTCATCCGGGCGCCTGAGGCTGCCACTATTGCCGCCGTGCACTATGCCGTAGGTGACCTGGTTGACGCCGGCAAGAGCCTGGTTGCTTTTGAGGAGTGATGGTGGATAACTGTAATAAACACCGTTGGAATATATCTCAGTTGTACTTTGTCCTGGTCTAAAGCCATGTGCAGTATCAGTGTGTCCGACATGCTGTCGTTGGGGTAATACAGGTAGTATCGGTGTATTAAGCTAGATTATATCGATAGAGTATGCTCGTGGATATACCCCGTTGGCTGCAGAGAACAGCGTGGATCGTGATTTTGAATCTAAATACAAAATTACTCCGAACTGGTCATTGTTTCACCAGATTTAGAGCAGATGTTTAATAAATGATTCCTTACGCACGGGTGTGCGCGCGGCAATATGGAAGAAATAAGCACCTTCATCTTGATAATCTGGCGCATGTCTACGACGTTTACCGATTCTTTGGAAATTAAAACCGTTTCACTTGTATTGAATCGTATTTTGCATTAATCAAACATATTAGCATCCTATCCTTTCAAACATACATGCAGCCTAAACTATTGAGATGACTGTGCTGTATGCCGCAACATCCAGTTATTTTGGAAACTTTTACCTCTCTGTATTTTACAGAATACCTGTAAAGTAAAATTGCTTAGCACAAACGCACGCAACAACTGATATCTTAACGTACAGATGCTGAGTCACCCGGCTTTTCAGTCATTTTTGTTACATACGCACGACAGCTCCGCTTGTTTTTGTCCTAATTTGCAATAGCGCCCGCCCCTTTGAATCAGATTCTAACGACGGGTTTCCGCACATTAGTATTGCCGGTCAGCGCAAGATCAAGCACACCATAGATTTGACGTACAGCCTTGATACTTGTTGACGCTTGTCTATCTCACTGTAGCAACGCTGCTATTATAGATACGTCTGCAGTGCTCAACAGCATCTCCTACAGGCTAGGCTTAGTGGTTGGTGCTACCAATGCCCTGTCGGACAGTGAGCACGTTTACTTCTGCAGTATATTACCGGGCTACGCTAACTACCATCGACCCTGCATGCCGTCCAAATGGAGTGTCACGGGAAATATAAATTGTACTGATCAAGTCTGTCCTGTCTCCGGCAAATATTTCCATTAAGGATACAAAACCCAAAGTGTTTATCTTGCTGACGTGTATCTGCAAAATAGTCATGTTGTCGGTTGCATCAGAATTAAAGCATGTATTGTGCCGGTCTTTTTCGTTTCAAATACTTACCAGGCTGAATTCACAACGACTAGACTGAGATTTTATTTAAAAAGTCGAGTTTTAAATGTTAAATTCAAATGTTATTGGTCATAAAAATGGCTAAAAAGCTAGATACTCTCGCAAGAAAGAGTCGAAAATGCAATGCTACTAATACTAGCTGTTGTATCAGAGCCACTATGGTTTGTAAAACTATAAAAAGGGCAAGGGCGCCGTCCCTTGTCTATTAAGCCTTTCAAGTTATTTTTATTATGCTCGTTTGTATCACAACACTAATCGTAACCATCATTGGATTGCTACCCACCGCAGATCTGGTAATGTCGACTGACAGCGTATCACTCTTATCCAGAGGAATTTCAGGTTGGACAACAAGTCCAGGTTTAACATAGCGAGGATCCCAAACATTGATTCTCGCTCACCAACCTTCTTGACAATTCACCTGGGGATGTCAAAGACCCTTCGGTAAACTTTCTCACCCGTAGTTCCGTTGCTCTTACTGTCAGTGTACAATGTAACTAGAGTGTCATTGCTAGAGCCTGCGGGATAGACACCTTCAACTACCAATAGTTTGCCTTCGTATCCTTTATCGGTAACCCACGACTGTGAAGATGTCATAAAAAGTTGACCATCCCGTGCAGACCAGTTGAACTTTGCAAAGCGTAGCTCACCAGCGAGAGATACGCGATCCAAGGCCGCTAGGCCACTAAAAGCCACAGCCAGCACATAGGGAGTCACTGGTATAACCTGTTCAACAGTTACACTCTTCTTGGGGTTACCGTTCAGTGCACCAACCAGTGCATTTCTGGCTGGGTTCCAGATCTGCAGGTTCATTTCGCCATATGCGACGACTGCCTGGTAGTCAGTTTCATCGAATTGATGAGCAAATGCACGGCGTGGTGTGTAGTCGAGCTACATGTGCGCTTTGATTTTCATGCTGGACACCTGAAAGGTTGAATTAGACAAGCGCAATTTGGAAGCTTCTGCTAGACTACAGCTAGATGCGCGGCGGCTGCTTCCTGCCATCGAAGACATCTGCTGGGCTGCCTGGTGTGTAGACTCTTTTGTGGTTTGGTGTACTGGTCTGCGTTCCGGCTAGAGTTTTGGCTGGACCGGCTGGTGTGGTAAAAGCTGACCTGTCGGGTGCGGGTGAGGCTGGACAGGATGTTGGTCAGGCAGTTGAACCAACTGCCACAAGGACTGCAGCACTGGCTGTAGAATATCCTTTTGAAATTTCTCATTTTGTTGGTCGATGGCTTCCTACATGTGTTGACTCAATACTTGTTACGTTTTTTAGTTTTCAATAGTTATATTTCCAAAGAAACAAGCAGCTGTTTAGTTGTGGTTGCTTACTCTTTTATACTATAAATTATTAAACCCGCTGTCAAGACATTCCTCTGATTAATAGATGTAACAGCTCTAAGTTAGCCAGTGTTCGAGGGCATGTCGCATTGTGCGACATCCCCTGACCCTTGGCGTAACAAATAATTCATATTGGTCTTCTCATGATTAAAAAGCAATAACCGTGCAAGAAAAGTTGTTAAATTATGTGAAGATACACTACTGTAAACATATGAATAGCGTAGCATATAATAACTAACCGCTGGAACTAAACAGTTACTCTGACGGCCCAGTCCATCCGCTATTTTTCCAAAACTCGGCAGGAGTGGTTAGATGGACACCTCTCTTTTCGTAGTACTCGGCAAAGTCGGTCATACCGTCGAAGATGTTAAACTCTCTGAAGCCTTGGAACATCTGTGCAAGATCCTCGCTACCCAGATACTCGTATGGAATTTGCACATGGCGTGCAGGAATCCCGGTGACCTCGGTAAATGCTTTCACCATATCCTGTGCCTCAAAGTAACCGCTGCACACAGCCATAGGCTTTCCGAGACACTCCTCAGGATGCTCAAGGACATAGACGACAATCTTGCCAAGGTCGTTCTCAATGTCGGTCAGAGGCAGCTTGTCGCTGGCGCCTAGCACAAGACTAAACTCAACCGCATTATCCTCCGCCGATCGGCGCGAATTCCCAACATAGTTTTGCATGTAGGCGCCTGCGTGCACTGGGTATCCACGGATCATGTCAGCCTTACTCAGAAGATACTCCTCGACCTTGTGCTTGCCCTCAAAGTGCAGCACCTTGGAGTATTTTCCACCAGATACCTTGTTCATCGACGGAAGACTGCTCAACACCATACTCTGGACGCCTTCGGCAATCGCTGCGTCAATCATGGCCTTGCCCTGCGTGAACTCGGCATCAGTATCGCCGTTTTCGACCTTCTCGAGAATATCATTCTGGAAGAATTGCGTGACACCGAACACAACGTCAGCACCCCTGAAGGCTTGGCGAAGAGACTCGGGCGAGTCCAGATCAGCTCTGACAATCTCGATTCCTGGGTACTTTTGCTCAAGGCTCTTTGCCGATGAGCTGTCTGGGTTTCTTGTCAGTGCACGGATACGGAACTTGCCTGCGGCATAGAGTGCCTTGATAACACTTCCACCCTGAAGACCCGTGGCGCCTACAACTGCAGCAAGTTGAGTCATGGCTGAATAAGACTAGGTAATATTTTCCAGAGAATTTGAAAATGATGCTGGTTTTCCGCTGTAAGTCTTGGGCATTCGTATCCTTATATATACACGCGGGGACCCTTATCCTCAGATATGGATGCAAAGCATTCGTTATAAAATGCTCTATCTCTCTCAGTAATGCGCGGTGTCACGCGCACATTGCTGGTGCATGTCGACAACCCCGCTTCCAAGCGATTAATCCAATAATCCTACAGACTGTATGCGTAATGTTAAAAATTACAAATCCTGAATATCGGCCACAGCCTGTGGGTGCGGACAAGGCCCTGGACATCGTATCCGAAACAGCGCCGATCGGAAATATCTCCGGACATGGAAAATTCCGCCGTTTGCGTTGATTTTCTTCATTCGCAATTTTCTTGGCACAGCCATTTAATGGAAGCCCTTTCTACGCCTGCTTTCTAGGTCTGCACTTTTATTGCCAATTCCTTAGAGTTTTCTGTTAGACACTTGTCCACTATTATGTTTATTAACAGAATTTTCAACAAGCCAACTATCGCACTATTCTCAGCCGTCATTTTAACACAGGTCTACAACAGCTCAGAGCTACGCTTAAGCCGCCTATTCTCGTCGCAGACAGCATTCAAAGCAGCTACATCCAGAGTAGCGACTCCAGAAGCAAGTACTATTCTACCGATATCCTCGCTCTACATTCCAGACGCATACGCCACAACAATGAGTGCTGCTGCATCAACGCCGGAAACCGCAAACACCACTACGCTGGGCACCCTTGACCGCGAAAGCCTGAGACAAGGGTTCCTGAAGGACAAGTCGCACCATCTGCCAAACGGACGGTTCACCAACCCCTGGCCGTCCTTCTCCGTTCCCTCGATGCCAACGCTGCTCTACAATTTCCTGTTTGTCGCCGACAACAATCCAGTCAAGAAGTCGATAGCTGAGGGCCGGGTGCCACAGGTGGTGCCGCTCGACGAGGCAAAGATTAGCAACCCGAGCGGCGTGCAGATGAGCTGGCTTGGCCATGCCTCGCTTTTGGTACAGATTGACGGAGCTACCGTTCTATGCGATCCGGTGTTCTCTGAGCGCTGCTCGCCGTCGCAGTGGTTTGGTCCGAAGCGCTTTACGAAGCCTGCATGCCAGGTCGACGATCTGCCTCACGTCGACGTCCTTATTATCTCGCACAACCACTACGACCACCTGGACTGGAACACGCTTACGCAGGTCGCAAAGAAGTACCCAGACATCCGCGTGTTCTCTACCCTGGGCAACCGTCCAATCCTCGAGTCGGTCGGGTTCAAGGATGTTACAATAGGAGACTGGTGGGAGGAGTTTGACATCAATTTGCCAAACACCAACGGCCAGTTCAAGTTTGCGTGCACGCCTGCACAGCATATGACCGCTCGCGGCGTTCTCGACCGGATGGCGACGCTGTGGAGCAGCTGGGTCATCCAGGGACCGTCGGGCCGCAAGTTCTTCTTCTCCGGTGACACTGCATACTCGTCGACGTACAAGAACGAGGACAAGGCCGAGTGCCCGGCTTTTAAGCAGATTGGCCAGGTGTACGGGCCGATTGATCTTTCGGCAATTGCAATCGGAGCATACGGGCCAGAGATTATGTTTTCGGGCATGCATGTCAATCCCGAGCAGGCCGTGCGCATTCACGAAGACGTTGGGTCGAAAAAGTCAATTGGCATACACTGGGGTGCTTTTGTGCTGACCAGCGAGCCGGCTGACGAGCCGCCCCAGCGACTCGAGGCTGCGATGGAGGCCCGCGGTCACCCGACAGACGAGTTTACCGTGCTCAGCATTGGCGAGACTGTTCAGGTGGACTAGAGTTTGGTATTTAATGCTCGAGCGTTAGTCACGCCTTAATACGAGTAATAAACCGGTATTAAAATTGATGCCACATGCTAGGATGTGGTAGTGATTTGTTGTGTGTGCGTGTGTGTGTGTGCACATGTGCGGGCGGGAACAGCAAATAATATGTTTCAAAAGTGTGAGAATCAAATGCTGAAATTACGTGAGCAGCAGTGGAAGGTGGAGCCGAGAGTATCAAAATGGGCGTGAGCTGGGAAAGAAACAATAACGACCATGATTGTTCTGAGATCTCACTCGGGCAGAAAAAGAGGCGCTGTTGTATTCGGCGCACGGCTGTTTTGTTCTGACATATATTGGCTCCGTTGAGCGGTGTATACGTTTTTTTCCCATGGCCTCCGCTAATTTCTTTAAAAGAGAGAAAGAGAGCGAGAATACCTCCCCAATGAAAACAAGACAACTAGTGTCAGCGATAAAAGAGAAAAGGGTGAATAGTTTACAACAAATGTATTCACACGTTAAACAAAATAATATTAGCATGTCAGCATATCGTCATTTGGCTGTATATGTTGTATGTCGTATTCAGATCGGACAATATGCTGACCATCTATTCTTGGAAACATATGTGGTTGTAAGAACCAGCTTCTGCATTTGCCAAGAACCCAAGCGCGCATGACTTGAGGACAGCGGTAACAAAGAATGAGGAGACGGCGATAAAATTAGAAACAGGTTAGCGCCATTGCCATCTCATCCCCCGCAGCAAACGGAACAGGAGCATCAGGGTGTATCGTGTAGGATAAAGAGGAAGGCACAAGGATGCTTGCAGCAGCAGCAGCATCCATAAATAAACCCCTATGTATTGTGTGTGCTCCCCCATCTTTTTCCTCGCTGGTTGTTTGATGCGCGAGCTGAAGGGAAACAGATGCACAGCCATAGCGGGCATATGACACAGATATATGCATCTGTAATCCAAGGCTCAAAGGGCAAGTAATTTCATCTTTGTGTATTCGCCCCGTGGGTGCGCGGTTGCATTTCGGCTTGTCCATTATTTCTTGCAAGGCTGCCTGAGGACAGAGACCAAGACAAGCGAAATTGCAACAATAGCCAAAATAGCCTTTGCCAGTATAAATATTGGACGAGATCCCGTCTGACCCACTTATTTCGCACTCTTCCCTTTATCTTCTCTAAGGGCCTTTTTTTTCTCGCCATAAAATTCACATAAAACTACCCAGTACACTCGAGCAGCAGCGTGTATCCTGTCAGTTCTGGTGTTGTGTCTCGTGTTACAGCTGGTAAGAATACGACTGAACAAACACATCTCTTGTTTGCGGAGACAAGCAGGGAGATGAGGCAGTAGCAGCGCATCCCTCCCCCTTTTTTAGATTATCCAAGACACGCATGCTTCTTGTTTATGTTTATGTGCTTTTTCGCAGTAAACGATGTAATGCCACACAGTCTGCCTTGACGGTCTCATTCTCCACTCTCGCTCATCAGCGTGCGATATGCACATCTGCTTCTTTCTGGGACTACCACTGAGAGAGACAAAAAATTTTTGCGCCGGCGGGCGATCCGAAAGGAGAAATCCCGCCGTCTCTTATTCGCCACCTCGACCCATCTCACCATGCACTGTCAAAGGGACCAATCGCTGCCGCTGCATAGAGACCAGTATATTTATAGAGGTTCACCGCGTGCACGTTTTTTGAAAAAGCCCAGGTTGATCCTGCCCAGCACAAACACCCAAACAAGCTTTCCCGATATCTACCATCTTGCGGAGCGGTTTCCTGAGACAGCGGCCGTCTCTGCGAGGAGATATCTGTTCGGCTATGTATGCCCAGTCATGCTCTGCAATGCCTACAGCGCAGAGGCTCTTGGTCAGGCCTGATTTCCTTGAGGTGTCTGCCAGGAATGCCGTGGTGTCTGTGTGTGTGTACAGCAATGGCAGCGCTCGTTCAGCTAAAAGCGCAAAATAGGTCTCTCTCTCCCCTCAGTCCCCCCATTCTCTTGTCCCATCTGCCATTTTGGAAGGATGGAAGAAGAGCTATTTTTTAACCTTGGGGAGAAAATCTTTTTTCTCTCTTCTTTAGTTGGTTCTTGCACCCTTTTTCGCTCTTATACTTTTTTTCCACTCTCTTCTTTGTTCCTATTGTTACGCACTTGTATTTACTCAGCTCACGCTCTTACGCTTTATTTCTCTATAGACGCTTGGACGTTATTCTTTCTTGGGACATCCTGAATTAACAAGGACAACAAAGGAAGGGCAAACCACCCACGCATTATTTTATCTGGCTTGTTTCGGTCGCTGTTCGCCACACGCAGACGCACAGAGCCTCCTTTGTTGCAGGAGGCGATACGAGCTTGGATAGCAGACAAGAGCCATATAGGGTACGTAATTACATGGTGCACACACTATTCAGTCCGCCGCTCCTGTTATAGAAACGGGCAACAAGCCTCTGTTTTCTATTTGCCTCTTCATGGTGTGAGCGGTTCTGCACTTTTTTTTAGATGGAACGCCACAGCGTGTAGCGTATATACTTGGAACGTCTTTTTTGTTCTCAGCCGTCTTTTTTTCTTCTGCACGGTTGGACGAGTTGTGTGGAAAAATGGAAAACGGTTCCCGAAAGAAATCAGAACCACATCATACGCATATATAATATTACTGACACTCTTTCTTTTGCTCGTTCTCTCTCTCTCTCTCTCTCTTTATCCTTCTTATACGTCCCCCGATTGCACCTGTGCCTCTCTGCTTTCCATAGAGTATAGACACGTACGTAGGCACACACACACACACACATTCTTTCCTCTGCTTGGATACCATGGCCCCCAGAGACTACCAGAACGACGGCGGGTTTGACGGCCAGCAGTACAGCCATCAGTACCAGCAGCACGCAACAGAGAGCGACGGCTTCGATGGCGTCTTTTCGAGCAGCCACACCCAACAGGGCGGCAGCGCAGCCGGGTTCTTTGGGCTGACAGACCACAACGGCAGCAGCAGCGGTGGCGGCGTCGAGCTCGAGCTGATGTCAAACACCAGCTCAAACACACGCAACGACGCTGTGCGCGACCGGCTGGACCACCGGACGGCGTCTGACATTTCGTCGCACGGAGCAAGCGCCAGCCAGCACCACCACGCTGAGCAGCCGCTGATTTCTGGCGAGCCACTGCTGCAGGGTATCGGCGAGGTGTCCACAAACGTGCCTGCTGCCCGCAATAGCCCTGATGAAGGCAAGCGCATCCACAGACGGCGCAAGCAGAAGAAGGGCGAGTACGGCGAGTACGACGACGACGACGATATGCAGGCCGGCGCGTACAGCTCATACCAGGCACCGCAGCGTGCCCGGTCGCTTGTACGTCCCGAGCGCGCTCTTACAGCCGGCGACGCAGCCGGTGGCGGCGGCAAGCAGCATGTGCTGACGCGCTCCAACACATCGGGCGCACGCAACAGCACGGGCGGCGGCGCGCGGCAGAGGCGCAAGCAGCAGCAGGTCGTTGCGGCGGCCGCGCGGCGCAAGCGGTGGTGCCCTCATCCGTGGCAGACATACTGCCGCGTCATCACGTGCTGGGCGCCTGGGCGCGTGCTCAAGTGCTTCGGCATGCCCGACGCAGCCGTGCAGATGGCATGGCGCGAGAAGATGGGCCTGGTCAGCATTATTCTGGCAATCATGGCCGTGATTGCTTTCCTGACATTCGGTCTGCAGCAGGTCCTTTGCGGTCTGTCTGGAAAGCAGACACGCACCAAGTGGAACGAGGTTGACACCAACCATATTGTTGTCAATGGCCGTGCCTACGACCTGTCGAATTTCCGCCATACCAAGGCTACGCCGTGGACTGGTGCTGCCAATGCCGACATCCGCTACTCGCCAGCGGATGCCGGAGGCAAGGACCTGAGCTTCCTGTTCCAGAACCCGAACAGCGCGTGCAAGAGCGTGCTCAAGTATACCAGCGACATGGTCGACTCGAGCGGCAACGTGGTCAACGTGTTCCCGTGCGTGTACTACAACAACACGCGCGCAATCTCGCCCAACCAGATCCCAAACAACCAGGGCTGCCACAACACCGCCGCCGGGCGCAACGCGCTGTTTGGGCTGCCCAGCACGCCTGTCCAGTATGCCTGGTCGGACGTGCAGTCGCAGTCGAACCTGGTCGTCTTCAACGGAGCCGTGCTAGATCTTATTCGTGGACAGTTCCTGCTGAGCGGCGTCACAGTGCCTGACGAGATGGCGCAGCTGATCAAGGGCTCGATGCGCGGCAAGGACATCTCGCTGCACCTGCCTAGCGGCTCAAAGAAGAAGATTGGCAACTGCATGCTCGAGCTGTTCCGTGTGGGCTCGATTGACGCTTCGTCGCTGGGCTGCATTGCCGCCAACATCGAGCTGTATGTGTCGCTGATTGTTATTCTCGGCGGCGTGCTGGCAAAGTTCGTTATGGCCATATACTTTGGCTGGTTCATGGGCCCGCGTCTGGGCCTGGTCAAGAAGGACCTGACGCCCGAGGACCGCCGCGTGCGCCGCGAGGAGATTGAGGCCTGGGCAGACGTCAACAACCATGTTGGCAAGGAGAAGCTCGAGCGCAAGTACACCGTGCTTGGCGGGGCTGACACGCATGGTCGCGGCGCCAACAACAACAGCAACAACCGCATGTCGCGCTTCTTCCCGACCACGTCACGCTACTCGCACTTTATGCCTGGTGATGAGCCCGGCGCACGCGAAAAGTCCAAGCCCGCGTCGTCGCACGCACGTGCTGGCGGTCGGGCATCGTCGGCCGTGGCTGGTGGCGGCGCCATGCCGCGCCACTCGGCATTCTTCTCGGACCACCGGGCCAGCCAGTATGCGCCCGACGAATCGCAGGCCAACTTTGACATGTCAGCCCTGGCTCCGGCTGAGATGGCCGTGGTGCCACCGCCCACCCGTCCGCCGGCCGTCGCGTCGCCGTTCAACTTCGAGCTAGCCTACACGCTGCTTCTGGTGACATGCTATTCGGAGGGCTCGCACGGCATCCGCACGACGCTCGACTCGCTGTGCGGCACGGACTACCCGGCATCGCACAAGTGTCTGTTCATCATCTGCGACGGTCTGATCAAGGGCGCGGGCGAGGACATGTACACACCGGACGTATGTCTGTCGATGATGACCGACTTTGTGATCCCGCCCGACCGCGTGCAGCCGTACTCGTACGTGTCGATTGCGCAGGGCTCGAAGCGCCACAACATGGCCAAGCTGTATGCCGGCTACTACGCGCCTAACGACGCGTCGCCCGAGCTCGCGCGCACCAACCGCGTGCCGATGATTCTAGTTGTCAAGTGCGGCACGGCCGAGGAGGCATCAGAGGCCAAGCCTGGTAACCGCGGCAAGCGTGACTCGCAGATTATTCTGATGAGCTTCCTGCAGCGCGTCATGTTCGACGAGCGCATGACCGAGCTCGAGTACGAGCTGTTCAACGCCATGTGGAACGTAACCGGCGTTACGCCCGACAACTTTGAGATTGTGCTGATGGTCGACGCCGACACCAAGGTATACGTGGACAGCGTCACATGCATGGTCAAGGCCATGGTCGACGACCCGACAATCATGGGCCAGTGTGGCGAGACCAAGATTGCCAACAAGACCGACTCGTGGGTGACGATGATCCAGGTATTCGAGTACTACATTGCCCACCACCAGGCCAAGGCATTCGAGTCTGTGTTTGGCGGTGTCACCTGTCTTCCTGGCTGCTTCTGCATGTACCGCATCAAGGCGCCCAAGGGTCAGCACGGCTACTGGGTGCCGATTCTGGCCAACCCGGACATTGTCGAGAACTACTCGGAGAACGTCGTCGACACGCTGCACAAGAAGAACCTGCTGCTGCTTGGCGAGGACCGGTATTTGTCAACGCTGATGCTGCGCACGTTCCCCAAGCGCAAGATGATGTTTATTCCGTCGTCCGTGTGCAAGACGATCGTGCCCGACGAGTTCAAGGTGCTACTGTCGCAGCGGCGTCGCTGGATCAACTCGACTGTGCACAACCTTGGCGAGCTGGTCCTGGTCAACGACCTGTGCGGCACGTTCTGCCTGTCGATGCAGTTTATGATCTTTATGGATCTGATCGGAACTCTTGCACTGCCGGCCGCCATTGCGTTCACGTTCTACGTCGTGATCATCTCGACGTTTACCCGCCCCGTCCCCTGGCTGCCGCTTGCGCTGCTCGGCGTCATCCTGGGTCTCCCCGCTGTGCTCATCGGTCTGACGTCACGCAAACTGGTGTACATCGGGTGGATGCTTATCTACCTCTGCTCGCTGCCGATCTGGAACTTTGTGCTGCCGACCTACGCGTACTGGCACTTTGACGACTTCTCGTGGGGCCAGACGCGCATGGTGCAGGGCGAGGGCAAGGACAAGGGCCATGGCGACGGCGAGGGCGAGTTCGACTCGTCGCAGATTGTCATGAAGCGCTGGTGCGACTTTGAGGCCGAGAAGCGCCGCAAGACGCAGGTCATTCTGGGGTCAGTGCCGAGCCTCGCCGCGCTTGCCGTGTCGTCCAGCCGGGATGCGCCGTCTCTGGGATCGCGCCAGTCGCGCGTCATGGTCAACTCGCGTCCGGTCTCGGTCGCCAACTCGGGCTCGTCGCACCGCGTCGCCGATTCGCCCCGACTGCCGGCATCCGACTCGGCCGACCAGCTTGTGTCCACCGTTGGCCAGGCTGCGGCGCTGCAGCTGGCTGCCAGCGAGATGGACGACGCCGACGCGCATGCGGCTGCCGGCTCGATCGAGCGTCTGGGCTACATGACGCCCAACATCATCCCGGTCCTTGCCTCGCAGGGACTGCAGAACAGCCTGGCACGCGGCTCGTCGGGCATGCTCTCTGGACTGGGTAGCCCAGGAGGCGCCTACCCGCCGTCGTCGTACTATGCCGCCGGCGGACCCATGTCCCCCGACTCGCCGACGAACATCAACTACTCCGACATGCCGTCCAACGGACCGCCTGCCGTGCCGCCGATTCCGCAGCAGTACTCTGCCTCGCAGTCCCCGCGCTCGCAGCGTAGCCGCGACGACACGTCGACGCCCAGCAACACAGAAAAGAGCACGCTCTAGGTTTATCAACAATTCTTTTTTAGTCTTATCCTACTATCATTTAATCACATTCTGCTTTACACTCTACTGCTTCTCGGTCAGGATCAGCGCCGCATTTGGCACCAGACCGAGATGCTTAAGCGACTTTGCCTCGTCGTGCGAGCTAAAGTCTTTGCGCGGAAAGGCCAATGACAGCTTGATGTGCTTGCCGACCTCGGGCATCGCCTCGTGCACAAACTTGATCACGTCGCCGAGCGTCTGGCTGGCCTCGAACACATGCGTAACCGGCAGCACCTTCTTGTCCGACTGCAGCATCGGGCGGATCTGGAGCCTGGCCTGCGTGCCCGACGCCGTCACCTGAGGCATGGCATTCAGCAGCGACACGGGCGCCGGTGCCGGCTCGGCCACCTTGCCGTCTCTCTCGGCCTTCTCCTGCGCCAGCCGGGCCGCACGGTCGCGCTTATCCTGCTCGATCTGCTGCTTGATCTTGCGCGCCGCAATCTTGTCGTCCTCCTTCTCGCGCTTCTGCTTCTCTATATCCCGCCGCATCTGCTCCTCCTTCATCCGCTCCTGCTGCTCGGCCATATCCTGCCCGGCCTTTCTCCGGATCAGCTCATTCTTACGCTGCTCCTCGCGCTCAATCTCCTCGCGCTGCTTCCGCTTCGCCGCTATCTTCTGCTGCACCTCCTCGAGCTTGGCCCTCTTCTCCTCTTCGGTCAGGGCCCGCATCGCCTCGGTGCTCTCAGCAAAGTCGCTGTGCCCCGACTTTGTCGCGTGGTACTGCGCCAGGTCCTCGTTTGCAAACTGCTTGCCGCACTCGTTGCACACGAGCGACTGCGCCTGCGCCGGCACGTCGCTCTCTGCCGGCGCTGACGACTCGGCTTCGTCCTCTTTTATCGGGTCGTCGATGTCTGCGTCGTTTGCATGTGCATCGAGCCAGTCCAGGGCCTGCTGCAGCCCGCTGCGGCCAGTCGCGCGCAGCGCCTTCTCGCTATTTGATATATTATTGGCCACGCAAATTCGGGATTTTAGTAGATGGTGAGCATGTGGAATGGGCCTGTCGGCTGCATTTCAGACAAACAGTAGTCTACTTACGCACGGAGCTCAGAGAAGCCGAATTCAATAAGCGTATCCTTGTCTGACATGATTTATTTTTGGGAATGGAACGAGAGCGTGGTATGCGTGTATATAAAAAATGACGTTTGTAGTCAAGCAGAGCAAGCAAGAGAACACTCCGTATTTTCGGGAGCAGACCAGCGTTCTCGAACAATGCTGAGGCGTCCGATGTTTCAGGCGACGTCATCATGCTGATCAAACCAGGTGATCGTAATCACACAGACCACCACCAATATACACAACGGCCAGATTTGGGCCAATAAATTAAGCGGAAGAAAATCAATCACAACATCAAGCCTCGATGTACTATAACTCACATCGGACATTCAGACATTCAGACATTAGATACTAATGGTTGACAGAATATACAGGGTAATTCTAATTTAATACCTCAATATATAAAATAAAATATAATAAATTGCTGCCCACCCAACTGCTCAACTGCTTGTCTGCTGTTTGCCACCATACCCACTGCAATTATTTCTGCTGGCTTTCATAGCTATCTCGATCTTGATAGTCTCCGTGTTCTGTATCAGTAGCCTCATTATTTCTGGTCTTAGGACTAGGTGGTATTTTGTAACAGAGTGATATCTGTCTTATTGCAGATCAAACAGCTTCTCTACACTAAAACATACTCCATATGGCTCACACATCAGCATAATGCAAACATATGGTCATCTTCTCTACATACACACACATTTTCTTGCCACAAACATTTTTTCTTCCCTCCTATAAAAACCCAACATCCCTCAGCGCCCCCTCAATCTTTCCAACCCCATCCACATCTCGTTCTCATTCAGATACCTAATATATTCACACCTTCAGAACACACACATACACAACAGCCCAACTCGCCTATCCCGAACTAACTCTGCTTTATCTATTTCATCTCGAGGCCAGCCTGTGTTTAGGCTGCCATCTGCTAAGTCACATGTGCCGTGCTGAAAAAGCATTACCTTACCTGGCGGATGTGACAGTAGATGGTTGCCGCAGGCTGGCACCTCTTCTCTATTAACTCTTATCCAGGGCGGCTATTGCTTGCCCTACACAGTCCTCCACCAGAAATGGTGGATGTGTCAAGCTACGCTGTAAGTACATGACAGCATGCTCTATTGATTCTTCATACACTGTAAAGTTCTTGTTATTAACCAACTCTGCCCTCTTCTACCCTCCTTCTCTCCTTTCTCCTTGTATCACGCACACTCCTCGGAAAACGACACATCTTCCTGCGACATCGCCCCGACTCGTTCCACCCTCTGCTTCTCTCCTCTTCTCCACTAAACTTACGCTCGACGACACTCCGCCATTTCGCGACATCTGGTCTACTCTCGCGGACATGCGCACACTCATCGAAAAACGAAACGCCGTTCTGCTGCCATGCTCCACCCCTATCCCGCACAAGATCGTTATTTTTCATTGGGAATCCGTTTTTCGCGGGCGAAAATCACTTTATTGGGCATAGTCTGGCCGAAGTGTACAATTCATGTTTAAATATACGTTGAGCGTGGCGTAGCAAACCACTTTCTCAGCTGACAAGCTGGCAATGCCAAGAAAACTATATGGAAGATTCCACGGAGAAATGCCAACGCAAAGACGCTTCGTGACAACCACATCATTTCCACTGCCCAGACAGCGACCACGGTGACATCCTTGACACATGTGCAGTTGCAGGACAGCAGGACTGCAAACGGAAATGTGTGTGTATATATACAACAGTGTGCAAAGAGCATTTTTATCTCTGCTCAGTAGGTGTGGGTATTTTCTTTGTTGTTGCCAAGACCGCGCAACATAAACAACACTTTTTTGCCGGTAAATCTCTATCTCTTCACTTCCCCCATTCTCCTTGTGGACTGTGAACAAGAAATAAAAATAACCGAACTCCCTTTTCTAAGAGGTGCATCCTGTAAGCAACCTACAACGGTGCATTCTCCGAAAAGAGAGAGAGGAGAAATGCATATCTCCATTTCTAAAAATAAAAAATTTACACTGTATATTGCATTTCGTTTTATTCTCCGTCTCGCTTGTTGCTGCTGCTGCTGCTGCTGCGGCCACGGGATTGAAGCAAAAATTAAAATAAAAAAGCAGGCCGAATGCAGGTGTATATTCTACAGTGCTGTCAGAAACGTCGGAGTGTGTGCTCTTTTTTCCATGTTAAATTGGATAAATAAACGACACCAAGCAGTCCACATGTCTTTACTGGGGTCATTCATTGAAGTCCCTACTCCCCCCCCCCTTCTTCCGCCTCTTCGATTGAAAATTGGCGTTAGCTGCGGAATTATTGATGGAAACTGCTTACGATATAAATATCTATCAGAATTCCAGCTTTCCCCTTTCTGTCCTTCATTCATTCACACACATGCCTTTACATTCCTTTTTATATTTATACTCTGCACGTTTTTCACAGCTATAAAGTATTGATTTTTGTCATTTTTCATCTTGAAACTAACCGGCAGACAGGCGATGAAACGAGGAAACAGACAATATTGACCAGAAAGCAAAGAAACCTAGAAGCAAACCGGGATATATATTCGCATCCGTATTTCCCAATACTTGCCAGCCGAAGAAGACAACTCTTCCCTTTTTCCCTCTTCCTCTTCGTCTTGGCACACATATTCTATTCTGTTTTATTTATTTTTTTCTTGGCATAAAATGAGCCTATTCTGCCCACCATCACCTCTACAAGCAATCCCACCGTTTTATTAACCAGTCTTCAGCTGTATATCGACACATGCATTGCAAAACACATCACACGACGGCGTTCGCGCTGCACAGGACCGACGAGCCGCAGCAATGCTTCCTGTGCCTTACCATCTTTGGCAGCGTTGAGGAGGTCAAGGAGCATATCGTGTCGGTCCATTTTTACCCGCCGCTAGAATAGACAGCCTGCCTCTTTCTGCTTTGTGTTTTTATTGATTTCCCCTATTTTGCCTGACTAGAAATGGCAGAGGCGGTGGAAATCACACCTTTCTATTTTGTGCCTGCTCCTTTTGGAGCCGACATTCCTTGTTTTTCTTTGGCATGGGTGCATACCGAGCCGCGGCCAATATGTGCTGACTAGTGCCCTGGTTGTGGCAATCACGAAATTCCGCAGCCCACCCGATCAATCCAAATTATACTCGCGAGCATCATAGACATTTCCTATTAACCTACACCGCGTTTAAACAGTAAATAAATCTTGTACACACAGACTGCTTGTTATGCTTGTATCGAAAGAAGTTTAATAAAGGAAAAAAAGAGGGGAAAAAAAAGCAAATGGTCACAACACTCCCCAGCTGTTTAACGATCAACCTCGCCAAACACCAGATCCATGGTACCAATGACCGCCACGACGTCAGCCAGAAGTGCGTTCTTCATAAACACGTTGATTGCGCCCAAGTGGTAGTACCCAGGCGCGCGCACGTGGCACTTGTACGGACGCGTCGACCCGTCAGACACCATGTAGATGCCCATCTCGCCCTTGGGCGCCTCGATCGCCGTGTACGTCTCGCCGGCCGGCACGTTGTACCCCTCGGAGAACAGCTTGAAGTGGTGGATAAGCGCCTCCATGTTCTGCTTCATCGAGTCGCGCGGAGGCGGCGCAATCTTCCAGTCGTCCACCTTGTGCGGGCCCTCGGGCATCTGGTCGAGGCACTGCTTAATAATGCGGATGCTCTGACGCATCTCCTCCATGCGGACCAGGTAGCGGTCGAAAACGTCGCCCTTGGTACCGATAGGCACGTCGAACTCCATGCGGTCGTACACCTCGTACGGCGCCGACTTGCGGATATCGTAGCGAATACCCGTCGACCGCAGCATCGGCCCGGTGATGCCCCACTCCATCGCCTCCTTCGCCGTAATCTTGCCCACGTCCACCGTGCGCGCCAGCCAGATCCTGTTCGACGTCACCATCTCCTCAACCTCATCCAGGCGATCCGGATACTGATCCGCCCACTCGTATATATCCTGCAGCAGCCCACGCGGGATGTCCTGCGCCACGCCACCAGGACGCACATACGCCGCGTGCATACGCGCACCGCACACGCGCTCGTAGAACTCCATGCACCGCTCGCGCTCCTCGAACAGGTAGAGGAACGGCGTCAGACCTCCGACATCCATCACGTGCGTTCCCACCGCCATACAGTGGTTGAGAATGCGGGTGATCTCGGCAAACAAAACACGGATGTACTTGGCCCTCAGAGGCACCTCGATGTTCAGCAGCTTCTCGACAGCCATCGAGTACACCTCCTCGTTTGTCATCATCGAGCAGTAGTCCAGGCGGTCCATGTAGGGCAGGGCCTGTAGGTACGTGCGGTACTCGATCAGTTTCTCCGTGCCGCGATGCAGCAGACCGACATGCGGGTCGGCATTCACAATGGCTTCGCCATCCAGCTCGAGGATCAGACGCAGGACGCCGTGGGCCGCAGGGTGCTGCGGGCCAAAGTTGATCGTGTAGGGCTTCAGCTCGGTCTTGTTCTCAAGCGACGAGGCATTCTGCGGGCCCGGCCACTTGTCCGGACTGATCGACATGGGCGTGGCCCAGCCGGCTGGCACGGTCTTTGTGCTCTGCGGGTAGTGGAAAGTCTCCTGCGCATCCTGGGACTCAGGCTGACCTGATACTGAGCTGGCAAAGCGGCGTGCAAAGACCGTCTGCTGCAGCTGCCGCCGCTGGCTGGCAAGGAACGCTGGGCGCGCAAGGCCGAGTATGTTCCGTACAGCCGACATTGTATTCAGCGTCTTATTTTTTTTTACTCTATCGATATATCGCCTCGTGATTTGCTACGAGCAGGTAGATTGGAAATTAACGTGTTTAATGGAAAGAGATTCAGTCGTGTGTATGTGTGGCAATGCTGTGGTCGACGTACACTCTAGCTAATTGTATGGTCCAGCCGTGACCGACTCTGCAACTAATGAATAAACAGCGTTATAAATACGAGAAGCTAATTTAGAAGGAAAAAATAGAGGAGGGGTGGGAGCAGCCGCATCGTTTATCTCTAACCCAGCGATCAATCTCTGGCCAGGATCACGGCGATCAGATCAGATTATCTCCCTGCGAAGGAAAGTACCGCTCGAGGATGCGCATGGCGAAACTGACCAGCGGGGCGTACTCCGAGCCCTCGCGCAGCACAGCCGAGCGCAGCGGCGACGGCACAGGTATCTCAACGATGCAGTTGACGCAGGCAAAGACCAGGGCGTCGAGTCTTCCGGGTTGCCCGCCGGCAAAATACTCGTTCTCGGCCAGCAGCCCGACGAGCGCATCGAGCGCACGCAGGGCGTTCTCGAACAGCACTGCGGCGTCCAGAGTGCCGCCCACAAGCTCGGCCTGACCAACCCGCAAATGGTCGCCTACCTGGCGGGCCTTCTGGTAGCCCAGGATGCGCTGGATCAGCGGGTGGAAGGGCAAAAGCCGGGATGCCACGGCGCTGCTGCCCTTTCTGTCTACCCAGAAGAGATAGTCGATGGCCGGCAGCAGGTTGTGCTGGGCCAGGATGAGGTACGCTTGGTGGTCGGCGGGCTCATTGGACAGTTTCGCTGCGACGTGCTGGGCGATGGCCTTGGCGTCGAGCGCCGCGCGTGAGGGCATGAGGAGGAACGGTAGGGCACCATCGGGCGACGCGTCCGGCGCCGAGCCGTACACAATGTCAACATCGAATGAGGCAAAACGCAGTAGTGCGAGGGCGTGCAGGCTACGCGCGTCGCAGGTGGGCGAGCTGCCGGGCGACTGGCGCAGAGGCCGGTGCACGTGCAGTTGCGACCGCGGGATCTCGGAGGGCGCGAAGAACGACGCAGTGGTGTGTAGAGGAAACTGTGTGAACGAGATGTTCTTGAGCAGCTCGCGCAGGGGGGCTTCTGGCGTAGCCATGCTGTGTGTATATGAAAGAATGTGTGTAGTGAGCTAGATAGAGGGGAATCGGCGTAATAGAGGTGCAAACGGTTTGCAGAGTGACATCATCGCTTGGGTCTGTGCAGTATGGGGACAGGCGCTCGGGCCATTTGTTTGTCAGCCGGGGGAATATCTCTCGGTCCAGAATATACTTTTGGAGATAATCTACCCTTATTCCTCCTCTCTTTCATATCAACTACTACTACTTCATACCAATGGCTTCGCTCGACAACACCGACTCGCAAGTGCACCAGGCAGTGCAAACCCACTACGGCAAGGTACTGGAGACCTCCAGCGACCTCAAGACGACCGCCTGCACGGCGGGCACCAAGCCGTCGCCCATGCTGTGCAAGATCATCCGCAAGATCCCCTCGGCCGTCACGTCCAAGTTCTACGGCTGCGGCAACCCCATTCCCTTGGGCATCCAGGGCAAAGATATCCTCGACCTGGGCTGTGGCTCAGGCCGCGACTGCTACATCGCCGCAGCCCTCGTGGGGCCCCAGGGCTCGGTCACGGGCATCGACATGACCGACGAGCAGCTCCAGGTGGCCCGTGACTCGGTTGGAGAGTACGCAGCGACCCTGGGGTACACTCCCAGGATGCACTTCCTGTCCGGATATATCGAGAAGCTCGGTGAGACCGGTGTGCCAGCGGCTTCAATCGACGTGTGTATCTCGAACTGTGTCGTCAACCTGTCGCCGGACAAACGCGCGGTGTTGAGTGGCGTGTACACGGCGCTGCGTCCAGGCGGCGAGTTCTGCTTTGCCGACATGTACGCGGACAACAGGGTATCCGATGAGGCGCGGCGCAACCCCTCGCTTATCAACGAGGGCTTGGGCGGGGCGCTGTACGTGGAAGACTTTGAGAAGATGGCTTGTGAGGTGGGGTTTGCTCGGCCGCGCGTGCTGGCTGTGGCGCATATCGATGTGCTGGACCCGGAGCTGGCCAGGCATGTCGAGGGCACGAGATTCTTCTCGATCACCTACCGGCTGTTCAAGCTTCCCCAGCAAGACGCGGATGCAGACTCGGGGTTCTCGGCTGTGTACGACGGGAGGGTCGAGGGCGAGGAAGAGGAGTATGTGCTGGACGTCGATAATAGGTTCAGGCGCGGCGAGGCTGTGGCGGTTGATCGGGAGACCCTGGGCGTGGTAAGCAACGGGTGGATGCAGAAGCACTTTTCCGTTGTGGCTGGCGCAAAGGAGGGATGTCATGGGGGCGGAGCTACACCAACGCTACAGCTGCTGCAACAGGCGCTCGAGAAGAAGAGCTGCACCAAGAAGTGCTAGTTGGATCCATCTGTTCTTTGCGGCGGCTGCGCTTCCCATATATGATCGCACACGCTATAAATATTGAATCAGAGCGAGATCTTCGTAGCTGCGCCTTTTTTTTTCTGTCTCCGCCAACTCAAAGCCTTTTAACTAATACAAATATACCACTCCACATACACACACACACACACACACACAAGCAAATGGAGATACACCACATTGCCGGCATTGTTGCGCAGTGCGTGCAGCCGGGGTCGGCAATCCGAGCGCAGCTGGGCCGGCATCTAGACGACCTGCGGCGGGCGGCCGGCGCACAGCGAGCAGCCGGCGCGGACCCTGGCGGCGCGATCCTGGGCAGCGTGACTTTGGCCTTTGTCCAGGCGCTGACCGCCCGACCGCGGCTGTCGGACAATGAGCGCGAGAAACTGCTCGAATGCGTGCTCGCAGCCCTAACGCCTGCAGACGGTCAGCGGCTGATGCACGTGCACCCAGCCGTAGTCGACCACCTGAGCCGCCAGCTCGTCGGAATATTTGCTCTGGACACGCCGGGCAGTGGACGGGCTCTTGTGGCAGCGCCCGAGGCCACCCGCCTGCTGGCGCTGCGCTGCTGGCGCCAGATGGCGCGCGTTCTGGGCTCCGTGCAAATTCCCAATGGCGGGGCTGCAGTGTCGCTGACAGCGTACTGGGCCAAACGCATGCCGCCGGACTACTTGGCTTTGGCAGTGTGCGCGCTGCTGGACAACGCTGAGCATGCGGATGACATGGGGCTCAGGCGCGAGGCGCTCGACACGCTGGCAGACGTGGCACGGCCGGGCGGCGTGTTTGCTGATGCACCGCGGCTGCTCGCTGTATTTCCTGGAGTTGCCTCGGCACTCGCGCGCGTGGCTTTGGCTCAGCCGCCCAATGCCAACGCTGCACCGGCCTCTGCTTCGGCTGCGCCGCCATCTGCCTGGCGCAAACCCTCGGCTGCCGCGCGCGCGCAGGCGCTGGATGCTCTGCGGCACGTGATGGCCACGGTGTTTGCTGCCGAGGATACCGGCGATAAAACGCCTGACGACAGCGGTGTGGACGGGTGGGCCGGGCGCATGGCACGCGCGGCGCAGAGCATCGTGCAGGGCGAAACCGCAGAGGAGGAGGAGGAGGAGCAGTCGGGCGAGCCAATGACGCAGCTGGACCGCGTGCTCTGGCGGCTGGCCGGGCTGCGGCACTCGGAGCATGCCTCTGTGGTTGCGGCCGTGCGGGCGCTGTTCGGCTGCGTGGCGCTGGACTGCCGCGGGCTGCAGCACACCAGGGCGCCGGCCGTGGCGGTCGAGGCTTTGCTGGTCGTGTGTATGCAGAATGGCACCGGAAGCGCTGACAGGGAGGATGAGGACGCCGGGTGGCTCGGGCGACTGGCGCAGGCCGCAGAGCAGCGGCCTCTTGTGGGCACGTGGCTGGCCAACGCAGCAGCCTCAGCGCAGCGGCAGTTCGAGCGCCATGTAGGCGGAGCATCCGACGAGCGGCGGCGCGACGCCGTCAGCCTCTTGGCCGCCGCCCTGGCCGCCACGCCCGACGCCTCCGCCGTGTTCTCTGCCTGGTGGCGTGCCCGCGGGCTGCGTGCGCTGCTGCATGCCCTGCACGTCGAGCTGCCGGGCACCGCGCTGCTGCTTACCGCCGAACCTTCGGCTTCCGCGGATGCTGGCTGCGTGCTCGGAGGCTTTCGCGCGCCGGAGCTGCGCCGCGTGCTTGACGCCCTGCTGGTGCAGGCTGCAGGGGCGTTTGGCGTGCAACGGGTGCGTGCGCACGTGCTCGATACGCTGGATGGCACGCCCGGTGACGCAGAAATGAGGGCTGCCGGGCTCTGGGTGCTTGCCCATGATGCGCTGGCTGGCGGCGGGGCGGCTGCGGCTGCGCTGGAGTACGCCGGCACGTGCGTGGCCGCACCTGATCCTCTGGTGGCCTGCGTGGCGCTAAGGGCTGTCGCCGGTCTGGCGCCCGAGTGCGGTGCTGCGGCGGCGTATAGCCTCGAGCCGCTTCTGTTCCCTTTGCTGCTGGCATCCGCCGCGCCGCCGGACAGCCCGGCATCATCCGTGCAGCGTGCACACGCGGGCCGTGCTCTGCAGGCGCTGGCTGACGCGTGCAAGGCTGACTCTGTGGCTGCCATGCTGCGTGCCAACGTCGACTACATCGTCGATGCTGGTGCCCGCCGGCTGCGTGCTGCGGACGTGGGGCCTGAGGCTTTTTCCGTGCTGCGGGCGGCTGTGCGGCTGATGGGCGGTGCTTTTGTGGTGTATGCGGAGGACGTCGTTGAGGACACTTTGGACGTGTGCGAAAGGCTGGCGGGTCTGCCGGTGGACGAGGGCGATTCCGTGATGGTTGCTGCGCTGGGCTTTCTTGAGGAAGTCACCGGCGTTGTGGCTGACGTTGAGGCAGGAAAGGTGCGCGGACACTTGCAGCTGGCTGCGCCGGCTCTGGCGGAGAAGGACGACCCTGTGGCGCGCGTCGTGGCCGAGCTACGTGAAATCGACGAGCACGCGCGCATGGCCGAGCTATTCGACCTTCCCTCCGATGACGACGATGACGACGAGCCCATCGACCCGTCGACAGACGTTGCAATGACCGACGCCAACCACCCGTCCTCACCGACAGCCGACGAGCCTGCCGGCAGCCCGCTTGCGGTCAAGATTGCTTTGGTGGTGCAGAACCTGCTCTCCTCGGAAAGCAGCGCGCAGCAGCTTGTGGCTCTGAAGATTGTGCAGCACTGCGTGCGGGCGCTCAAGCATACCAAGGACCTGCTGCCCCTTATCAACCACGTGTGGCCGACGCTTGTGCGTCGCGTCTCGGCCCACCACCACCTTGGGCAGGACACGTTCTACGTGGCGGCTGCAGCGTGCGACGTCATTGACCTGGTGTGCTCTGCGGGCGAGGCGTGGATGCGCCGGCGGGTGCGTGATGACCTGTGGATGCACTTTGCTGGGATTTTGGCGGCTCCGGAGGATGCCGGGAAGCTGCGGCCGTCGGAGCGGCTTTTGTGTGCAAGAGTGCTGCGGGCTATGGCTACGGTTGCTGGGTGCGTGCCGTTGGAGGGCAAGGATGCGTGGACTGCTTGCTGCGTGCCGTTGAGGTTTGTGGGCGTGAAGGAGACGCATGATGAGGCTGTGGCATTGCTGCGTGCTCTGGTGCCGGTGCATGGCGATAGTCTGTGGCTCGTGCTGGCCTCGCTTGGCCGCACGTCTCTTGACCCCGCTGCCATCCCTGCCCTGCCCTCGGTGCCCTCTGCCCAGGCGGTTGCCTTGCTGCCGCCCGACATATGCCAGACCCTGGGTCTCTGAACTGTTTCATCGGCTTTGGTGTTTATAAATATCTGTTACTGTTGAATATAGAACCGCATCGACTACTAAACAGACCATGAGTGTCTCCTATTATAGGCTTGACTGCTGGCATTCACTATATGCTATCTGGTCTCACCTATATTGCTGACGCCTGCGTGTTTTTGCCCATTGACACGCACATGCGTACCGGGTAGCACGGCGCCGCGAAGCACTGCACCTGCTGCTCGACGCACACTTGGCCCTTGCCGCACGGGTTACCCTTGCACGGATGCGCCGGGTCCTTCTTTGCGCTAGGAACGTGTATCTTGACACCACTCTTGGTTTCCTGCCCGGCATTGCTCGCCGCTGCCATTACCGCCGATATAGCTGTTGCCAGAACCACGACGAGTGTTTGGAGCTTCATGTTTTTATCCTATAGTTAATTAGTTGATGACGATACTTTATACGTATGTGTGTAGGTGTGCTGCTGTGTGCTTGAAAAGAAAGAAGTGTGCACTTGCTTGAGTGGATACAAGAAGAATGGGAAAAGACACGCTTGAGGCTTAGCATGCATAGCCCCTGTTTTTTTATTGGCACGTTAATAAAAAAATAATAAATTGAACAATTGTGCACACTGTGAGTACCCTGAGAGAGAATAATACCAGTCAAAAACGGTTTGTCCTGCTGGCCGTTCTTAGCGGGGGGTTTCATTCTGGGTACGCATAACCCACTTATAAAGGAAAGTATAATGGTGATGACTATTTCTAGTTTTGAGTATGCCATCGCAAAGTCTAGTATGTAGTTAGCTTATTTTCTACATCGCCAGATTGTCTATCGTCTGGCCTAACGGCTAAATCATGAGCTTTAATATAACACCTTGATTCCATGTATGCTGTGTATGTTAATGCTGATCTATAGATCACTTCAGGGGTTGTCAGCTAAAATGCAAGACATTCTTTTTTTTTTTTTGCTAGCTCCACATGCGCCTGGTTCCCAAAAACGGCTAGTGGCGGTAGCTATTAAATTAGCTTCACGCGTATGCTGCCCATTTATTTTTGTTTTTGTCAAGCTGTTTAGTTAAGCAACCTTTGCTATTCTCTAATTCGACTGAACTATTTTCTTTTTTAATATCCTCCACTTTCTTTTATATAAGCTAAAAATGTACAGTCAAAATAATCTGCAGGATCGCAACAACCAGAGGCAGCGTGACTACGGCTGCCAACTGCAGCATAACCACAGCTACCACCACCAGCAGCAGAGAAATGAACTTACGTCTGTTGATCATATCCTTAATGTTCATCCAGCTTTGGAGGTGGAGTTTGCACATCAACTTGCTTTTATTAAACAGGGCCTGCGGTCTGAGACTGTTGGTCCTAAGATTTTCGAGGCAATCACCCGCCTTCCCTATTACACGCAATTCAATGATGTGATGGTTGAACAATCCAGGAATGAGATGCCTGATAATGGTGCTAGCCAACCAGTAGGTTCATACCAACCAAATACCGCTTACACATCCAACACTAGCCTTGAATCGCCTTCTATATCAACACTATCGCCAACAGCGCTCGATCGAATTAAGTTGTTGATTAGCTGCTATGAGATAATTATTCCTCATGATCGTATATTCCCAGCTATATCCAAGCATAACATTGCCAGCATAGTGCATACAGAATCCAGAATAAGCCAATTGTTTAGTAATGTTCAGCAACAGCCACCGCGGCAGAATCCACAGGCTGAGTTTCAGCAGCCAAAGCGAGGACCAATCATAATTCCATTAAGCATGCTCACAAGCGCACCTAGCTGCACAGTTGAACAGCGTGTATTTCTTAATCAATTTACATTTGTTGCTGTTGCAGGTATGTATTGGGCTGCTTTGAAGGCCGATAAGTCGATAAAGCTGACACTGGCAGATGTTCTGCCACTTCAATTTGGCGTACCTGTAGGACACAACACTGACTTTGATGAAATCCGCATTAGTGACTCTGATGTAATTTTTGTAAGAACGGGATCATTCCCAGACAAGCTTAGTCGAAATGTGAAGGTGGCAGCCAACGCATGGGTATCAGATAGGATGATCAGTCATTTGGGCCATACAGTGACCCAGGCAACAAAAGATATTACTTATTGTAGAGACTTTATGCGTATTTCACGTAACTATGTGATAACAACGATACTCGCTAGATTTAAGTCTACCGATTTCTTACTTTTTTACACTTGCAAAGGATATTTCAATTACAGGGCTAATTGCCTGTATTGCGCAAGAAATATCCTCTACAAAGCGACGCAGAATTTGAACAAGCGTCTCCGCCCAGGATCTGATGATAAATTTGACAGCAAGGTCATGGCCCATGTCGCTGACTACATTATTTCAGGCAATCATTTTACCAGACTCATTACGGCATATCCCGATGCTGGCGAGTTTATCGACCACTACATCAGCTTTTTCCGTAGGTAAGATCTTTGAACTTTAAAATAGTTTTTTATATAAAAATTGTAAACCAATACGCTATGCATATTTCTTCACGCTGCCCTTTCGCCTTCAACAAAAGGGATTTATAGTCTATTTCAGGCCAAACCTGATATGCGCCAATGAAAACCCTTTCCCTTCCCCTTTCTATGCGTAAAGACTGGGTGCTGGGTATGAAATAAGAGACAATGGAATGAGCTGCAGATGCCAGAAAAAAAGAGAATAATACAGTAGGCAGGACAGCGCAAAATAAAATCAAGGGGAAAGAGATGGCCCTGCACTCTTTTTTCGAGCAAATGACGAGGCAATTGTAGAAATCGATGCGCAAGGGGGATATTTCGAGGACATGTTGCGTTTTGCTCACTTTTCCCCTTCAGCTTTTCTTTTCTTTTCATCTTCCGCCGCTATTTTTAATATATCGACAAACCTGAAAGGCACGCAGCACACTTGGATACCCCCGGTTTGAAAGGTACCTAGTATGGAGCCAAACTCCTCGCTGGATGGTGCGCACACATAATATCCCTTGTGGCTCGATATGATTATTGTCCGTATCACCGCGCCCAGGCACCAGTGGAAGTAGACTTTCAACTTCAGCATGCTCGCTTCATATTAACTCTCGCTGCTGAGTGAAAGTCTACGCACCACTATGCCTGGGACATGCTTGTTGACTAGAGCTGCTAAGGCATATGCGACTGAGGATGGTAATGGAGCACCTGCAGTGGCAGGGCTGGACTCGTTCAGTTTGTTGATGGATTAGTCGCTTTGTTAATCTATTGACTCCGGTTTTGAGACGTTGGCTAATTTGGGTTGCTCTTTGAGCTGACAGGGATTAGCCTTCAGGCTAGCCGTGATGTTATCCGAAGTAGCTGTTTGTGATGTCATTCGAACTAGTTGTTCGTGATGCTATCCTATCATTTGCTGGGCCAGATGAATGTGGCGAGATTTTGCTTAAGCAAAGTTTCTATGGCCCTCCCTGATCCAGTTGCGTATCCTAGACTGTTGAATGATCGCGTGTATAATATTGGCGGGGTTGCTGAATTGAATCGGCAATTATCTACTCGCTGGTTTTAGACCTCGGTCTAGTAAAGTCTCTCGACTCTACGTCTCAATTGCTTTTCAAAAATAGCACTCGGGTAACGGTTACCTCTGCACCGGCAAGGTTGCTGAGAATTTATCTTCCAGCATGTTCACGCCCCGAGACCAGTCCAGAATATTGACCGATCTTATTTCGGTAAGACTTCTGGACTCTCCCTGCTCAGGCTATTCTTCTATGGCACCGCAAACAAAAGACAAGTGGGTGGATTAAAAACTAGGACATGCATGCAACCTTGACAAAGCGAAGCTACTCGTAGCTGTGCGTTGCAAATGTATGATCATCCAATGGATATTCTGTGTAACCTACCGCATTTCCTGAGCACTATATTTGCTGTTTTCAACAATACTTCTCTTGCTAACACTTGTTTGCTGTTTCATCAAGGTTCGGCTACTTTCGAATTACCGATTAAAGCATTTTGTTGAATCACTGAAAATACATTTTTAAAGAATAAAAAGGCATAAACAGGAAATGGTTATATTACAAGTAAACGATCTGTAATTGATATAGATGTTTATAGAAGTGTGTTCTTGAGACGCAGTAGAGTTGTTAAATGGATTGACTAGATATGAGCGTTAGGTTAGTAGATAGAGCCAACAGATATAATGATTAACGCGTGGTGCAGTACTTGTGTGTTTTATCCGTGGAGAGATATCATATGCGCGTACGGTTTTTTAAAGTGTCTGTTAAATTCATTTACACAAATAGCTATTTTCTTCGTCACCAAATACACTTTTGATTGCTTATCAAATTGGCATTCTTTTGCTTAAAGTATACTATAGGCTTAATAAACTGAGATAATTCCACTAAACGCCACAGCAATATTATATTTTTGGCATGTTGGAGCGATATATGTAGGGCAAAATATTGAATTAAAAGAGGGATTTTTGTACAAAGAGTTATGTCCCCTTGTTGTATTTGTACATTTTTATTATTTAAATATTGTACTTTAAAAGGAAATTAAAAGGAAAAGCAGAATGAAAGTGTAGTCATGGCCAAGTTGCCTCATGTCTCCATTTTTTGTTTTTTCTTCAATATTTGGTTATTTAATAATTGCTCTCTATTATACTTATTATACGGAATGTAAGTCTAATTAGTAATAGTCCATGTGTTTTAAAGCTATACAAGCATCCCCGAGTACATTTAACTGATGGATAGTTGCTGAATAGAGTACTAGCATTATTTAGACCTTTTATATATCTATAGGATAAGCGCGTGCACCCAAGAAACCGAAAATAGCATGGTGCCTAGTTTCGATATTTCATCTAGCCAGGTCGGCAACAATAAAACAGTAGAGCCCAATACGGTTACAGTCAATAGGGAATACTCGAATAAGGACAATGAGCCAATCCCCGTAGATAACATTGAACAAATCACTGAAAGGACAAGGAATACCAGGAAGTGGCTGGATGAGCTTGCCATGAATGCACAGAACCTGGAGTACAGATCAAAACAGTTTAGAAGAGACAGTAGACAGGCGCGCCATGAAATGAACAAGCAGACAATCAAGGTAACTGCTCGCACAGCAGCATTAATTATTGTACTTGGTAAGTTGTAGTATAAAAACTTAAAAAAAGAGAGTGACAACACCGGTGTCTGCAACAAACAAAACAAATTGACTAACTAGGTAAATTACTAAACATGTTTGTAGTGGTAGTATGTGTGGTGTTGACATGTCTATTGAAACTAGTTACGAACATGGCCACGGGGACGATTGTTGGAATAATTATGGCAATTTTTGTGGCTCGCTTATTGTGGTTGCGGAGGTGGACAATTGTAAATATAGTTAGGGACGTATACTATATATTGTGCAAACGCTAAACCCCAGATAGTCTGTTTACCAATATAGCTTTGAAATTATGGTGGTATTTACATTACTGTAGCCTACCACTGTCTGATGTTGTTTGATTTTGCAGCATTTTTGAAATCTCAACTTTAATAAAAAATCAACTACGATAATTGTTGTTGTAAGCAAAAATATAACTATCAATTTTTAGTAAATTATAATTTTATACACCTATTGAATATTGTCCAAATTTTACATATACGGAAAATCAACAACGGGAGTTTTTGAATTTAAAAATTAAACATTGAATAATTACATTGCACATACAGGTAACCAGAAGACAGATAAGAAATCGGCAATTTGTGAGTAAACTTTCCGATTTTTAAGCAGTTTTCAAATGACAGATACTTACTGTATCTACAAAAGTAATAGCTTATATAAAAGCTTGTATGCATAACCTTTGTGTGACAACATAAAATATATTTTTATAGATTGTCTCAGAGAGCTGTCTGTTAAATAGTGGTGAATCGCTTCACTGGTTTTATGAAGTAATAGTTCCAATCTGCTACCGCTTTTGACTTTCTCTCTCTCCTCCAAATGTTGTTTTTTTATATGTTTAATTTTTTATGTATTAGCACACATACTTTCTAATATTATGCAACATTTGGGGGTATTTAAGTAAGAGTAGCAAAGTCCACGGCAACCTATTTAACCAAAAAGGCTAAAAAAAACAGGGCTTCAAGAATAATCTCAATAGCATTGAGACTAACAAATACAAGTTAACTCAGTATAAATGTTTCAATAGGTGCACCGGTGCGTGTTTTGGTAGTAACAATATTATTTGGGCTAAGTGACGGTGGAAAGCCATTATTAAAGATTGCGTCAACCCTGCACATTTGGTTACCCCTATTTGTTTCAACGTATATATCCATCTTATGGCTATTATTCCTAGTCTAACCAGATCGATTGCTAGCTGTTTAACTACTGATATTCCTGCCTCCTTTATAAATAATATTAGATTCAATGATAAACCATACCTGCCAGAGTCCAGCAAGAGACGGACAAAACTCGATGCTTTTAAATCGCTTCTTTTCAAGTCTAGTGATGTAACGTTCAGTGGTAGCAAGCTTGACAATATAATTATTCAACAAATTGCCACTAATGTCGCACCAGTGTCTGGTTCCAAGATAAATCAATATCGCTATATTTTAGTAAATCAGAGGACTCATATTCTCATATGGCTGTAGCAATCTGCTGCATTATTGCCAGTTTTCACTCGCTCAAATCTGTACACATCGATCCCCAATTTAAAAATATAAAAATGCATTTGGCTCAGCTTGAACCTAACCACAAATGGCTGACAAGCATTGTGATTGATTTGCTAGACGCAGAAATTGCAGAGGCAAAGGCCATAAACAGGTTTAATTATTAATAAACCCGCTTGCTATTATTCATTGAGGTCAATAAAGTATTACGATTGTTATAATTGCAATGACCAAGTGCAACCCTAGGCGGGTTTGCCGTCCGCTTTCGTCTGGCTCTACGCTTTTGCATTGCCCCCGAATCCACATTTACACCCTCGATGGCACGTGACGTCTTTTAACCATTCATATTCTTTGTTTGATCAATCAGAGACTTCGAATCGTTACGCGTCGGGAAACGCGTTCAATCACAAAACAACACGATCCGCAGCAACTAGTATTTGATCATAATCCGCTCCTACTGCACCCACGCTCTTTTATTTTTTCATCATCAATTTTTCTCTTTTCCGTTTTCTCTCTATTCTTCTCTTTTTTTTCCAGCAACAATAGCTAGTTCTGCAATCAGCAATAACTTTATAGTCCACGTAAATGTCGTACAATCTGTCTACTGGCGAAATCGCCAGATTCAACGAAATGGAGGGTAGCACACCAATCACCCAGCCGCTCGTTGTCCAGGTGGTCAGCAACATCCAGCCCTTTGGCAACCAGGAGCCCAAGCGCTACAGGTGCATGGTGTCTGATGGGTCCAAGAACACTGCCATCGCTGTGCTTTCAAACACGATGACTGCCCTCGTTGACCAGCACCAGATCGCTCGCTACACTGTTCTCAGAGTCAGCAAGGGCAATGCAAGCAAGAAACCCAGGCCCAACGAGACGCCCGTTGTCTTCCTCATCGTGGTCGAGGCCGAGATCCTGGGCACGCTGGAGGAGCGTATCGATAGCAGCGCCAGTACTGGCGTCGCTATGCAGCAGGCGCCGCCTCAGCAGCCGCAGCAGAATGCTCAGTTCGAGAGCAAGCCCCAGTTCCAGGCGCCACCACAGCAGCAGTATCAGCAGCAGCAGTTCCAGAACCAGAACCAGGGCTCCAACCCCATGGGCTCGTTCATGGCCCGCCCCGACCAGCCCAAGCCCTCGTTTGGCGCCTCTGTCTCGGGCACCGCTGTTGCGCCTGTCCATACCGGCCCACCGCCGCCCGTCCACCCCATCGGTGACCTGAACCCCTACCACAACAAGTGGACTATCCGCGCGCGCGTCACTCAGAAGACCAACATCAAGTCGTGGAACAAGCCGACGAGCTCTGGCCGCCTGTTTAGCGTCAATCTGCTCGACGAGTCGGGCGAGATCCGCGCCACGGCGTTTACCCAGCAGGTCGACAAGCTCTTCCCTCTGCTCGAGGTCGGCAAGGTCTATTATGTCAGCAACGCGCAGGTCAAGATGGCGCGTCAGCAGTTCTCGAACGTCAACAACCAGTACGAGCTGACGTTCGACGACAACTCGGTGGTCGAGCTGTGCACCGAGCAGGGCAGCGTGCCGCAGGAGCACTTTGACTTTATCCGCCTGGACAGCCTGGGCAAGTTCGAGAAGAACCACGTGCTCGACGTTCTTGCCGTGGTGCGCGAAGTCGGCGACGTCACCGAGATCACGGCCAAGGCTGACCAGCGCAAGATGCGCAAGCGTGAGCTGACGCTGGTCGACCAGTCGGGCTACCAGGTGCGCATGACGCTGTGGGGCGACGACGCCGACTCATTTGCCGTGCCGGGCGAGCCTGTGCTGGCATTTAAGGGCGCACGCGTCGGCGACTTTGGCGGCCGCACGCTGTCGCTGCCGTCAATGGGCTCGATGACCGTCAACCCGGATATCCCGGCAGCCCACCAGCTGCGCGGCTGGTACGACGCCGGCGGCCGCACGCAGCAGTTCCAGTCGTACGGCGGCTCGGGTGGCAGCGGCGGTGGCCAGGGCGACTCGGCCGAGCGGTTCGAGGCGCAGCTCAAGACCATGGCGCAGGTGCGCGACGAGCACCTGGGCGAGGGCGAGGGCGCCGACTACTTCTACCTGAAGGGCACGATTGCGTATATCCGGTCGAACAGCCTGTCGTACCCCGGATGCCCTGGCGACAACTGCAGCAAGAAGGTGGTCGAGAACCAGTCGTCGGGCGACTGGTACTGCGAGAAGTGCCAGCGCTCGTATGCGGCGCCCAACTACCGCTACATCTTTTCGGTCAACGTGAGCGACGAGACGGGCCAGACGTGGGTGCAGTGCTTTGACGAGATTGGGCAGGTCATCCTGGGCCAGTCGGCAAACGTCATGGCGCAGTACCAGACGAACGACGAGGCGAGCTTCAAGCGTGTGCTGGAGGAGGCGACGTTCAAGGAGTTCAAATTTAGATGCAGGGCCAAGACCGAGATGTTCAACGAGAACAGACGCGTCCGAGTGAGTGCCGTCGGGATCTACCCGATTGATTATGTGGCCGAGGCCAAGCGCCTGACCCGCCTGATCGAGTCCTACTCCCAGTAAAGATGGATTACGGCAATCCTATTTTTGGGCCCAGCTCGTGGCTTGAATCCGCCGCCTATTCATGTCGGCATTACTATAATATTCTATTTAAACCGAAATTAAGGCTATTACAAACTATAATCGCCGTGTTTTCTCCGTCTATTATTGCGTACCTTTTTTCAATTCGATGCCAAGCATCCACAATGCAGCAGTACATTTGTCATCAGCATTGGCTTGTGTGTGCTGTGAAATATCCCCCTCCGCAAGTAATTCCTTGGTCACACGCAGCCGTATTCTGCATGGAACAGAAAGTGGCATCACGCGTCGTTAATGGTATTTTTGTGGAAGTAGAATTTACGGAGAAGCCCGGCGGAACAGTGCAGGGGGGGGGCGAGAAATGAAGAAGTGGAAAGGAGGGGGATCGAGCGGACTTTGCATCTGGAAGCAATAAACATTCGATTTTCAACACAGACGCGTTGATTTCTACCGCGTTTTTCCACCAATTCCGATAGGAGGGGTGGTGTAGCTTGGGGGTGGTAGGCGAGCAATATAGCCGAAGACGTCGTTTCGATTTGCCCTGTCGCGCGGAAGATGACGACGATGCTGGAATTTGCCGGAATCGCCAGCGGAGCGTGAAGGGGAAGGGGTGCTATTTGCGCGTCTTCTAAATTTGGGCAAGCGCCAACCCGGTTGTCTAATCAGGTGGCTTATTAAACTCCATCTCTGAAGGAGAGAGTGAGAGTGAGAGAAATGTACACGTTTCGATTGTTACTGCTCTACATTGTCACCCTACGGCTTGTCATGCAGCATTGGCGCCTGCGGTGGCCGCTGCTAAGAAAAAGAAAGAAAGAAAAAAAGAGATGAATAATCGAGTATGTGTGGGGAGCGTGTGCGTGATTTTGGCTCTTGGCATGGAGAGAACTGTCACAAATTATTTCCAGCTATCGAAACATTTAGGATTGCCGGCCTCGCTTTTTCTGTCCTTTTTTATTGCTGATGCGGTAGATTTGGTCTGCAAATCCCCTTTCCCTCTCTATCAATTGCGGGAAATGCGAGATGGAAAATATAAAGACCGGCTTGGTGTAAAAAGGCTACTGCAAGGATAAGAAGGCAAAAACAGGAATATCTGGCGAAAACCGCAGCGAATTGTCCACATCGTTGTCTTTTTTTAGTTCCATGAATCGTGCGCCCCCTTCTTTTATTATTATCACTCTTGGTCATCCCTCATCTTGGCACATGGAGGCAGGATAGACAAGAAATAATTTTTTTTAAAACATAGAAAATGACGGGCTGCGGAAAAAATAACATAACGCATATAAAGATACAGCCTTGTCCCGTCCCCCCTCTCTCTCTCAAGAAAAGAAAGCGGTCTTTTAATTCCTTATTTTATATATATATATATACCAATTCCCTTTTTTTCAACCATACACTTTTATATACACTGTCACCCTGTTTACCGACAACTACTACGCTATATAGATCCAAGATAATGTGCGACATCGCTTGCAGCAACAGACATAGGTTCGGCGCGGAAGTGGCCGGTGTGTTCCGGTTGTACGACTATGCGTGCAATATCTGCGGCCAGGTGTTCTCCGACGTGTATGCGGCCAACGACCACGTCAAGGAGAACCACTTCTTCCCGCCGCTAGACTACTAAACCGGACGATAGAAGCACACATACACCCGTAAACCAAACCTGTACACATTTTTCCCACGCACATGTAATCTCGACAAAACAAACACCCGAGCAACAGTTACAGTCCTGCTATATATGCTGCTGCTGCTCTTCTTTTTCTAAGCATCCACCCCGTATTGTATTACCTCTACTTTTGTTGTATATTTATTTATTTTATTTTCTATTTTTTGTTTCTACACACATATATATATATATAAACTTGCAATTGCACTGTATGCATATCAGAAATTATCGTAAGCATGTATCGACTAGTTGTATATGCCTCTTAGATGCTTCTCCTGCTGGATCCGCAGCTGCTCCTTCTGCTCAGCCACCTCCCTGCGCAGCTGGTCAAACCTAGCCTTATTCTTCTCCCGCATCTTCTCCGCGCGATAGCGCCTCGGCGCCAGCTCCTTCTCCCACTGCTCCTTAACCTTGCGATAAAGAAGCATCGTCGCCTTCGCATCCACCACAGAAGAATGCTCGCCCTGCTGAATATCAATCCCCAACCGCTCCTTCGCCAGGGTCTTCAGCGACGGAATGCCCTTCCCAGGCACCCTGAACCCCTCATACTTTGAAGTATCCCGAACCAGCATCGGCGGATGCGACAGCATTAAAGCCGAAAGATCATTCTTAATCGCATGCCCGATCAGGATGCGATCCTTGGTCAGGTCAGACACCTGCTGCTGCACGTGCTTAAACGACGGCGCCCCCTGCAGGTCCGACCGGCGCACGCCCGAGATCCACGTGCGGTAGTCCGTCACATGCTCGGTCGGCGCCACAAAGGTGTCCAGGATCACCGTGCCGTAGTAGTTCACCAGGGAGACCCGCGCCAGGAGCGTCCGCGAGCCCTTCGGCCCGCCGCCCACCATCTCGCAGTCGATCGCCAGGTAGCGCCCCAGCGCGTCGCGCTTCTCCTTGGGCACCTTGACAGTTGGCTTCGCCGGCTTGTTCGGCTCCTCCTGCGGCTGCTCCTGCTCGGGCTCCATTGGCTGCTGCTGCTCGCTGGATGCAGGCGTGTCACGTGGGAGTGTGGCTGGCTTGTCTGCAGGTGCTGCTGCCGCTGCTGCTGCGGCCGGCAGCTCGTCGGCAGCATCCTGCTCGTTGTCGCTCCAGGCATACAGATCAGCCACGTCATCGTCATCGTACTGCTCGCCCGCAGCCTCGTCGGCCGAACGGTCGCTCTCCTCCCTAACCAGACTCTCCTCGGCTTCCGAGCCGCTGTGTTTTGCCGGAGCCCTTGCCCTCTTGCTCTTATCCTTGCCCTTATCCTTGCCCTTGCTCTTCTTTTTCCGCTTGGACCTGGCGGGGTCGCCGAGCAGGGCATCGACGATGTCGTCAGCTTCAACGTCGGCGTTGGGCGCGGCGCGCTTGGACGCCGAGCGCTTGCGCGACTTGCGTGCCAGGGCCTCGGCGGCCACCACGGTGTCTCTTGGCCCGTCGTCAGCCTCGATGCTACTCCTTCTGGTCATTGTGCAGGTAATGTGGCGGGAGAAAAAAGTAAACGGATAAACGAGTAGAAGAGAGCTGCGTATTCTACATAAAGCAAGCAAGAGAGGTGAAAATTTATTCGCCCACGAGAGGACCATCTATAGAAAAAATATCACCATCGTGATCACCGATGCGGATCAAGCGGGACTGCGATCAGCCCCGCGGAAGCCGCACGGCCTCGTCGATACCCAGCTCCCGCAGCGCAGCCACAAAGCCGTCAGCGGGCAGCCCGGCAGCACCCGCCTCGTTAAGCGCGCGCCACAGCACGCCGAGATCCTCGCGCAGCGCCTCACGATTCCCGTGGCACTGCAGCAGCACGGCGGCGGCCACGAACAGGCAGAACGGCGCGCGGTAGTCCGCCCAGCACGGCCCAGCGCCCGCATCCAGCCCACTTACCACCGCGGCGCACTCGCGCGCCAGCCCCACGCACGTGACCCACGACTGCGCGTTCACTGTGTCCACCGCGTTCACTGTGTTCGCCGCGTCCGCCGCGTTCACTGTGTCCACCGTGTCCACCGCGTCGTGGGCCAGGAGGCTCTGCGCGAGCGCGTCGCCGAGCAGCCGCCGCAGCAGCGGTAAAGCGCGGTTGGTGCCAGTGCGATTGGTGCGGTTGGCCAGGTGCAGCAGGATGCGCGGCGCTAGCGCAGTGAGGTGGGCGGCCGGCAGGCGGTGGCTGAAGAACGACGCGGCTGCGGATGGCAGCGGCGGCGGCAGCGGCCCGGCGGCGGCGGAACGGTCGGCCGAGGGCAGCGAGTCGCGCCAGGCGCGCAGCTCGGCGTCCATCTGCTGCCGCTGCTGCCGCTGCTGTCGTGGCTGCTGCTGCTGTGACAGGCCCAGCGCCAGGCGGTCCAGCAGCTCCGCCGGCGGCTGAGCGCGGCGGAACCCGGGGGCCACGCTGCCCGCCTCCAGCGCGCCAACCTCGTCCCACAAGTCATCCGGACACGGCATCAAAGTGCCTACGCCACGCGCAAACCCACCCGCAGGTGCAAGCCCAGCCACCAGCGCGCCCCAGGCGTCGGCATGCCGCACGGCCCAGAACACGCGCCTCTGCGTCTCCCGCGCCACCCACCCGTCCCACGTATCCACCGCCGCCGCCGGCTCGTCCTCCTGCCCGTCGACAGCCGCCCGGTCGAGCGCGTGCCACCCGAGCTGCCCGACGAGCCGAGCCACCGCCCCGCCGAACGCGTCGTAGCGCGTGGCGTTCAAAGTCCGCCGCACCGTGGCCGCCAGCTGGAACGCGCACATCTGCGCAACTGACGGCGCGTCGCCCAGCGTGCACAGCGCCAGGGCGATGTGGTCGAGCAGCCGCCGGGCCTCGGCCGTTCGGCGGTCGAGCGCCGCGGCGCCGGCCAGCAGGGCGTCGCGCAAGAGCGCGTCCAGCGTGCCGTCCAGCGCCTGCTGCAGCACCGTGGCCGGGTGCAGCACCGGGCAGACGGCGTACAGGTGCGCGTAGTATTTGTCAATGGCGCTGCGCAGCCCAGCAGACACACGGGACGACTTGTGGAACTCGTCCAGCAGACCGCTCCTGTCGGGCGGCATCACGTGCGGGGGCCTCCGGGCGTGCTCGTACGAAGAACCCTCGGCCTCCGCCACGCTCTCAGCCGCAGCCGCAGCCGCAGCCACACGCGGCGGCAGCGGTGGCGCCAGCGGGCCGGCGCGCGTGTCCTCGCCCTCGTTGAGCAGGTTGGAGATGGCGGCCACGGAGCGCTGTGGCGTGGGGCTGGCCGACGCCGTGGACTTGGGCTTGGGCCCGCGGCGCTTGGACTCGCGCCACAAGCACTCGATGTTATCGCGGATGCAGTTGTCGCACCGGTACGTGCCGTCCTCCATCAGGTTGCGCGTGCACCGCGCCTTGCGCCGGTGGCAGCGGATGCACGCCTTCTGGCTGCGCGGCCGCCGCACTGTAGGCCGTGCCGCCGACGGTGGGTCCAGGAAGAACGTGGAGGAGGAGGGCGCGTAGGCAAAGTACGCCGGGTGCGTGTCGGTCGAAGGATGCGGCGTGCTGGAAGTGGATGGCGGCTGCGAGGGACGCGTTGAGAGCGCGTGCGGCACGGGCGCTGGCAGCGTGCTGTGCCGCGGATGCTGCCCGTGGCTGTGGTGCCGCGGGTGATCCTGGCTAGCACCTGGCTGGTGCTGCTGGTGCTGGTGCTCCTGTCCGTCCTGCCGCATTGTTAGTACCAGCTCTCTGGGACGTATTATGTAAACAATAATCCCACCCCCTTTTTATTTCTAAAACTTGCAAACAATGTGATTGATTAATAATTAGTGCCTGTAATGCGATGATAAAATGAACATATATATGCGCCCCTCTTGCTGAGATGCAAAATTAAAAAAAAAATGAATAGGTGGGTGAGCAGGCTAGCGTGGCTGCAGTACCAGGCAAGAAGAAGATAAAATGAAAAGGTAAATAAAGAAAGAAGAGATAGAAGGGAAAAAAGGAAAGAGAGGAGAGAGAAAGGCCGTGTTATCTAGAACGTGAAAACACCCTATACTTTTATACATTTTTTTACATCCCAGCTCAGCCCAGCCCAGCCCAGCCGAGCTCAGCCGAGCTAGCCGGCCTTTTTGTTCAGATTGCTTTTCAAGGTACATATTTCCTCATGCACCTCGTTATTATCGAGCAGATGGATGGAAAATGCGCACATCAGCAAATGCTCCCCTCCCGACAGCCTCACTCTCCCCTCCTCTTCCCGTGGAAAAAAAAGGGAGCATCATCTTTGTCCGAACAGCGATATTAAAACCAGAATATGTGCAATGCAGATGCTTCCCTGCGGGGGGCCACACACACACCCGCCCGCCCTCGCTTGCCTACTTTCCTGCTTTCCTGCTCCACACGTACACATCACAAAAAAAACATTTATTACTCGGACACTCGCTCAGTGTTCCTCGTTTTTATTTGTGCCTCCCGCCTCTTTCTAATGCTGCATTTGCGATTTCCTCTTTGCCTGCAGCACGCTAATTTCTCTTTACAGGATTACAATGCTCGTTCACTCTGACACTTTTTTGTTTCTTCGACACAATAGGAAGCAAGAAGAAGAAGAAAAAAAAACAAATCCAAATAGCGCATTCTTTTTTTAAAAAAAAAACGCAACCAGCCTCACTCACCCACACGTTTCTTTTTTCACACTCATCGCATCGTCACTTACACGCACCCCCCCTACACCACGACCAGATAAAGACACTGTTATTGTGTTTTTTTTTTCTTTTTATGAAGATGATCCTTTTGTAATTTCAGCCGGGCAATCTACAATCTGCTGTTTATTAACATTCTCTGTGAGGCTGCTCTCTCTCTCTCTGTCTGAGCTTGTGCATTGCCATGCTTGTCGCCCCATGGAATTGGGATCCGCTCACCCATGCCGTCGGCAATCTCACTTCCGAATCCATGCAAGATCCACTTGCCGCTGCCTCGTCTATCATCTACATTTCAGCAACACAAAAAAAAACATAAACAAACGCGCATCGTCACCAGCACACACCCACGCACACTGCTTTTTTGTTTTATTATTATTACAGACAACGGCTCATCTTGGAAAGAAAGAAAAAAAAGAGAGGGATGGAAGACCAGCCGCTGGCTCTCCTAAAATGGAAAATAAAACCTGCATTTGGGAATTGCCGTCAACTGCCACGTACCCGGGAAAAAAAAAGGTGGGGAGGCTGGCTGGTTATTCGGTGTCTCGCTTGTAGCAACGGTGATGGGGGGAGAGATAAAATGCCGAGATACAAGATCCTGTCGGCTCGCTTTACGTAAAGCGAGCCGCTCTGCTATCGGCGAGTCGGCTGCGGATCGCAAGGAACATCCCAGATTTGTTTGTTTGTTTTTTTTTCTTCTTTCTGCTGGCCAGCAGTTCGCTTGAAATTCGAGTTCCTACCTTGCCTTCCTGTCCATATATTCTGCAGCAAATAAGAGACAATAAAACTAGAAGGAAAAAAAAGCATGTGCGCCAGCCCTGCCCCGCCGACCGAGGTCATCGACCTGTCCAGCGGCGACGACAGCTTCGCCAGCGGCGATCCCAACGACACCAGCGTGCACATAGTCTCGGAGACCATCCGGACCGACACCGGGACTCCGGACCGCCACCCCCTGGTCGCCACGCCGGGGCACGTGGCTGCACCCTCGGCACGCCGTATTTCGGCGGCCATATGCCTGACGCCGGACACACCCGACCTGCCATCGCCCTCGGCCCTGCTGGGCGTCGAGACCGCTGCGAGGGCGCCGCGCCAGAGCCTGCTGGTGCGCTCGCCGACGCTGATGCTCAGCGAGCATGCGCCTGCGTCCGACGGTTTCCGCGGGCTGCTGACGCGCCGCGAGGCGCTGGAAATGCCCTCGTCGCCGCCGGTTGCACCCGGTGATGATGACGACGACGACGATGTCTACGCGTTCATCGACGAGCGGGTGTCACCTGAGTTGGATGTATATCCGGAGTTTGATACAGCATCTGCCGCTGCTGCTGCTGTCGCCGGTCCGCCGGTGCTGGACATGGGCACGTCGATGCTGGGCCGTCCGCGGGTGCCGGTGGCGGAGTCTGGCGGGTCGGCGGCGAGCACCGATGTCCTCGACTCGTCGTCATCAGAGGACGAGTACCGCCGGCTGTTCGGCTCGCAGCGGCGGCTTACGCGCCGGACGCTGTCGATGGACGACGAAGTGCTCAGCATATCCACCGATCCCTCGAGGCTGCCCAGCGCCGCCAGCCGGGCACTGCACTCCGATGGCCCCGCCGACCTCAGCCACAGCAGCGACAGCCTGAGTATCCCGTGGCTTGCCGGGCTGGCCAGCAACCCTGCGCTTTTGCAGACTGCCGGCGGGACCAAGCGGAGCCGGCGCGAGCGCGAGGCGGAGAGGCGCGAGGAGCGCGAGCGGCAGAAGCTTATGCGATTGGAGGAGCGTGCGGCGCGGGAGAGGCAGCGGCTGGTGGAGCGCGGGATTGTCGGGGCGAACCGGAAGAAGGTGGATGTGGCCGAGCTTCTGCGGGACATGACTGTGGTGGCGGACCCCGGGCTGCTCGGCGTGCTTGGCCAGCAGCAGCCGCAGCCGCAGCCGGAGGACCAGGCTGCTGCGTCGGATGCGGGCGAGGGGGAGGGTGCTGCGGCCGGGGAGCACCCGGTGTTCGGCCTGCTGGAGCGCGAGGGCGTGGCGTGGCGAGCCGAGCCGCTGTCTCCTGCAGCGGCAGTCCGGTGGGAGATGCGTGTGCGGCGGAAATGGGACAGCGCCCTGAACCTGTACGTGCCCTTGGCGCATGCGCGTGTGGCGCGGGTGCGCAGCGTGGCCGTGGTCGTGGTGGGCTGGCGCGTGTTTGGCGAGATGGTGGCGGCCGACCGGCTGGCGCACAGGCTGGAGATCTGGCGCGCGTCGCTGGCTGTCAGAAGGCTGCTTGTGGTGGTCGTCGGCTTGCAGCGGCAGATGCGCAGGGCGGCGACGGCCGAGACCAGGGAGTTTGCACGCCAGATGCGCCTGCACTTGAAGGACCGTGGCAACCCGGCGGGCCAGCCACGGGCCAGAAGACAGCAGCAGCAGGGTGATTCCGCTGCACCCGCGTCCACGCTGACTGACGAGGATGTCGAGAAGGCTCTGCTGAAGGCGCACATGACGTGCCCGTGGGCCGTGTGGGCCACGCACTGTGCGGACGCCAGGGCGCTGGGCAAGATCCTGCTGCAGACGACCATGGACGTGGCGCTGAGCGAGTATTCCAGCCGCGGCGACGGCAATGGTGAGAACAGCGGGTTTGTCAGCCACGAGGACGACGAGAATGACGACGACCACGGCACTCCTGCAGGGACCAGCTTTGTCACACGAGAGGTGGTCTCGGCGCTGCACGCCGTGGCGGTGCGGTCGGGAGCCGACCTGGGCGAGTCGTGGGTCGAGGCGCTGGCCCTGATCCCGAAGGTGACCAGGCCGGTTGCGCGCAGCATTGCGGCGGTGTATCCGACGCCCCGCAGGCTGATGGACGCGTGGGAGGCGCGTGGATCGCTGGAGGAGCGCGAGCTGATGCTGGCGCAGGTCACGGTTGCTGGCGCGGCTGTCGGCGGCCGGCGGCTGGGCGCGGTCATGTCGCAGCGGATCTACCGCCTGTTCAACGAGGCGGATCCTACGAGACCGTACGTGGACCTGTGACAAAAGCGTAGTGTAGTGTAGTGTAGTGTATATATATATTTTTAATTAGAATAGAGAATATGTAATAGACATGTTACTTCTTGGGCGCAGCCTTCTTCTTTGTCATCATGGCGTTGCTGCCCATCTGCTCGCGGGCCTTCTCAGCGTCGTCGGCGAACGCGAAGCCCGCAGAGCCATCGAATCCCTGGAACTTTTTCTGGAACGACGACAGATAACCGCCCTCGTCCTCGATTTTCTGGCCCACATGGGGGTTCCACAGGGGGTGTGAGCGAGTATCCTTGGTGATCTTGACCTGTTCGCGCGGCGCCGTCGAGCGCACGCGGAAGGAGGAGCCGTCGGAGAGCACCAGCTGCGTGGTGAACTGCTCGGGGTGCCGGGCGCCGAAATTTACCCTGGCCTGGGTCGTCGCTGGCCGCGGCTTCCATTCGCGCGCTAGCAGGGACTTTGCTGCCTTGAGGGACGGGTGTGTCGGGCGCATTTCAGGAGAGAGAGAGAGAGACGTGCAATTGATAGTGTGGAGACGAAAGGGCATGGCAGACGCGGAAACAGAACCGGGCGAGTGCTTTATCACGCCAGGAATAACGATCCCGGCGATCTGATCAAGAGATCACAATTTTTTCTTTCCTTTTTTTTGTGAGCGTATATTGCTTCCATCTCTGCATGGTACACACTGCCTTTTCTTCTCTAATAGCAAATATATTCTCTATATTCACATTCACATACACACGCGCACACACACATTCCTGTAAACTAGCAATGGGCAAGGCCAAGAAGACGAGAAAGTTCGCCGAGGTCAAGCGCATGATCAACCCGAAGGACATGCGGCTGAAGCAGAACCAGAAGAAGGAAGCCGACGCCAAGGCCAAGAAAGAGACCCAAGAGGTGCGGCACGTCGAGCGCGAAGCAACCTCAATGTTCTTCAAATACAACACGGCGTTGGGTCCGCCCTACCACGTGATCGTGGATACGAACTTTATAAACTTTGCGCTGCAGAACAAGCTCGAGCTCGTCCGAGCCATGATGGACTGCCTGTATGCCAAGTGCATCCCGTGTATCACCGACTGCGTGCTGGCCGAGCTGGAGAAGCTGGGGCCCAAGTATAGGATCGCTCTGCGGGTGGCCAGGGACCCGCGGTTCGAGCGCCTGCCGTGCGCGCATAAGGGCACGTATGCCGACGACTGTATTGTGCAGCGGATCATGCAGCATAGGTGCTATATCGTGGCGACGTGCGATAAGGATTTGAAGCGGAGGATAAGGAAGGTGGCGGGCGTGCCGATTATGTCGATTAACGCGCACAAGTTTTCGATCGAGCGGCTGCCGGATGCCTTTGGCAAGTGAGGGTTTCGAGCAGTGGCTGTTTGGTACAGACATTTGGTGGGGGGTGGTGGCTATTCAAATAACAAACTGAACAAAAGGGGGATTAAAGAAAAAAGTCAAAGCGTGGGAGAGAGTGACTGGCATTAGAGCGAAACGGTGAGGGAGTGAGGGTCGTTTATTTTAGCAGGGGGCGGGGTCTACCATTGCTCGCGCAGCGAGTCGTAGAAGCCAAAGATGGACTGCGAGCAGTGCAGCTGCTTCTGCTGCTGCTGCTGCTGCTGTGACAGGGCCTGCGGCTCGCCGAACATCGAGTGCTGGTGGCCGCTGGCAAACGTAGCCGACGCGGACATGGGCATTGTGGGCGTGCACGGCGCAAACAGCAAGGGCAGCTGCAGCGGCTGCGCAGGCTGCATGGCCGGGCTGGCGTACGCCTCGGAGACGGCGAACGGGCCGGCGGTGGCGGCCGTGGGGTCGACGACGGACACGAAGGTCGAGGGGAACACGGGCACGTGACCGGGCTTGTCGCCGCCCCACAGGCGCACGTCGGCTATCGTGTTGGTCGACGGGATGAGCCCGGCCAGCCGCGGCAGCGCCGTGTTGATCCGCGGCATGTGCGGCATCTGCGGCACGTGCGGGTGGGTCGGGAACGAGGAGCCGATCGGGGCTGTCATTGGCTGCGGCTGCGCGAAGAAATCCGGCACGCTCATGTCCGCCGCTGCCGGCGTAGTGGCCGACATGGGCACGAGCGCCGGCGGCCGCTGCGCAGCAGCAGAAGCCCATCCGGCGGCGGCGCTGGCGGCGGCGGCAGTGACGTCCAGGTGCGCCGGGGCGCTCATCGGGTGCTGCAGGCCGCCGTGCACCGGGCTTCCGCGCGACTCGGCGTGTGTCAGCGGCGGGGTCTGGCTCTGGTCGAGCTTGGAGCTCTTCCTCCCCTTGTGCTTTTTCTTGGCGCCTGCGGCCAGCGTCGTCGCCGTCGGCTCTGCGGGCTTTTCGTGGATGCGCATGTGCCGCCGCAGGTTGCTCTGCACGGAGAACTGGCGGCCGCACGAGGGCACGCTGCAGTGGTGCGGCTTCTCGCCCGTGTGCGTGCGGTAGTGGCAGGACAGCGAGCTGGGCCGCGTGAACCGCTTGGTGCACAGCGTGCAGGGGTACTTGCGCTCCTTCGACGTCTCGCGCTGCCGCGGCTGCCTCTCTTTAGAGTGCGGCTTTCTGGCCTTGGCTCCGTCCGTGGCAGCGCTGCCTGCAGCGACTGCTGTGAGTGTGAAGACCGCCGGCGTGCTGAGTGGCTGTGTCATTTATGCGATATGTGAACAATGCGTGTGTGGAGGGATGTGTGAATACAACGAGAGAAGACTGAATAAACTATATAATTGGCGGCAGAGAGAAAGAATGGTGATGTGTTTATGTAAGAAATAAAACAAACAGCTCTCCCGGTAAACTTGGTGGTGGTGATGGTAGGAGGAGAGTGGAGGAGGCTGGGAATAAAAAAAGAAAGAAAAAAGTATATATTTATATGCGTAGATTGTGCAATGCGTGCTGCGTATGTGCCTGGGAGTCAACAGCTAAAAGGGGAGACTGCGAAAGGGAAAGAAAAAGAAAAAGGTGAGGAGGAAGGAACTGGCGAGCGAAAAGTGTGAATGCAGTCTAAAGGAAACGATGGAAAAAAGTCAGCCATTAAAAAGAAAAAATAAAAAGTGAAAACCGACACAAACCGTGCCCGCTTCTATTTTTCTTGTTGAACTATATAAAGACTTTATTTCTGCCTCATTTGCTCCTCCTCCCGAAGCCTTCCAACATGCACACTGGCAATAAAAAAATATAAAAAAACGCACTGTGTTTGTCCATCTTGTGTGTGTGTGTGTTGCTTGCATGTGCGTGTAAAGGGACTTTTCCGGACTACGCCCTAGCCTTTTGTTTTGCTTTGTTCCTTTTTTTAGTACCTCCGCCTTCTCGCCCCCTCCCCCTTCCCTTTCTCTTTTTGTCTCCCCACACACACACGCATACACGCAACAAGAAATAAACCCAATCGAACATCCGTTATTTACTCCCTCTTCCACCCCGTTCTTCTTCTTTCAAAGAGAGAGGGTTATAATGAACATGACAAGTTCGTGGTTCTGAAGAATGCAAATCATCCCTCCCTCAACTGTCCAATCTTTCTGCGTGTGTTGTTTCCGTATTATGTATCTAGAGTACACCGCCTGGCGGGCTTTGAAAGCACTCCTCACTCGCTTTTTTTCTCGGAGAAATTGGATAACGGCATAAAGACTTGTCTCTCTCTCTCTCTTTCTCCCGCAGAGATACGAGGCTTTCGCCTGGTCGTGGTAATTGTGAACGCCTCGCGTCTGTGCAAAGGGGAATGGAGAATAGAAAGCCAAAATGTGTCTCCTGCACTGTCTGTGCCTGTGCGCGTATGTCGCCTATGTTACAATTGTGAATGGACTCTTGTTTTCTCTCTCTCTTGTGTATGTGGCGGGTGCCTATTCTTTCTGCTTTCTGCTTGCCGACCAGGTGCAAGAAAGAACAAGGGAGAATAGACACGCTCGTTTGTATTATAGAATACCATCGATGCCAGAATAAAAAAAATTCAATTAATGTAGAGCACAGGAAACATGCCAGCAGATGGCTCCCCATTGTTCTCCCAGGCGGTTCCCCATGCACCTGCCAATAATGCCGCCGCAGGACGACCCAAGGCGAGCAGGTGAACAAGCAAACATGTGAACGTCTTTCCCCCACCTCTCTCTATTCTTCCAACTCGGCCGCTTCTGTGTTGGCATGGATGAATATCGTGTTCACCATATACCCGTTTCTTCTAGAATTGGCGATAAGAGAATGGGACTGTCGGATGCTAAAAATACATTTCGGTCCGAAATATATATTGCTTCACAACAAATACTGCAAGTGAGAGAAAGGAAAAAATACAATCCACGCTCCGGTCAGACTCGCACACACACACAATTGGGTAAAAAATATAATACAATACAGTGAGACCGTGAAAGTAAATAATGAGGTGTGGAGACCGCTTTGACAGGTTTCCCCCCCTCCCTCTCCCCCCTTTCCTTTGCTTTTTGGATCACAAACGAGGAATGCAGTCCAGACCGCGCCAAGAAATGACGGGTGTAATTGCCGTCGACCCAACCTTGTTTTCCATTGTCAATCCTCCCTCCTCTCTCGCCGCACGATGTTGTTCAAGTTCCGACATTCCTAGAACTTTCGATGCATGCATGCGTGAATTCTGCCGCCTCTGAATAGCCCGGGGAACCGAACCAGCTGGCTTTCAGGCGGATTAGATTAGATCTGATCACTGCTGGCTCGCTGATCCCGTGACCGGTCCTCTTGTGTGGTTCAAAAACCGCTGGGTCTACATCTCGACCTCGGTCCCCATCCCAGCACACCTTAACATATGTAAGCGTGTGATAGCATGATAGCATCTTGAAAAAATACCGTAACCGGTCTTCACATCTTGGCCTGGTTACACTCATGGAGAGACAGAGAGAGCATACACCAGCATCCCCTTCTGTACCTTTCCTCGTATGTTCCGTGTCGGTTTTCAGGCTACCGCTTGTACCCCCGGACTGCCAAGAGCAAAACCACCCCGGATTTACAAGCCTCGGGCCACACAGAAAGAGCAAAGAAATAAAAGCGCACAAAGAGGAGAGATGGGAACGTGGCAAAGGCCTTTGCAAACAGCACGCCCACTGCTTGAAAGGCCCAGATAAATTATTTATTTGTTCCTTTCAATAAAGGCGCCCTGTGAATTCCCTTTTTCATATAAAAATAGACACCACCACCACATGCGGTTATTAAAAGAACGACCTGTGCCAGCTCTGTCTTTTTGTCCGTCTTGCTCGGGCCTTTCGATGCACGCAATGATGATGAGAGGGTGCCATTGGCGACTCTGCGCTTCGGAAAGAGAGAGAGCTATCCCATGCATCTGGCGAAATCAAGGTCTTGGCAAAATGGAATTTCCATCTTTTCTGTCGTTCACAATCGATAAGATGGGGATGAGGATAAGGATTGGGATTTTTGGCACTCACACTACCGATGTGCTGCAAAACATGGCTATCCGCTTTTTGGGCAATATGCGCATGAAGAGCATGCTTCGATGGATACGTTCGTTCGTTGGGGGAAGGAGAAAAAGGAGGGCGAAAATCGGACTGAGCGGGTGGCTGTATTGTGTATTTCTACACTTACTCGCGACGCATTTTGTGCGGTGTAATGACGACAGCGCGGAAAGACACATTTTCTTTCTGAGCACTCTTTTTGGCCACTGGCATCGCCAAGTTTCTTTTACACTCTTTGAAATTAAACATAAACGGATGACTTGCAGTTCAGCTGTATTCGCGTTTACTGCCTGCATCTTATAAACCCTAACGCCCGGTCGACGAGCAAGTTTTTTTCTTCAGTATTCCCACCTCTTCCTCTACTCTCCTAACTATTTAGTTTTTTTTTCTGTGCACTGTTTCGATTGAAGAGTTCCAACAATAGCGTTTTTTGTTTATAGCCACACCAGCCATTGCTTTTCTCTCTTTCGTTTCTCACTATTATTATTATTGTTTCTCTTCTTTTTCTCTATTGCACAAGTATATACACTCACGCATACATACATACGCACACACACACACACACACACACAGCTAATTTGTACAAATGTACTCTAGAACCAAGCGGTTTCTGCTTCTGGCAGCCGGCATCCTGTGCCTGTTCACACTGCATGCATTTATCGTCGAGTACTCGCGCACCTCGTCGCGCTCCGCACAGACAAAGGGCCCCTGGAGCAATAACGACTCGAACGAATACCACAGCAGCTGGCCGCAGGACGGTCAGAGCATGCCACCCGGTGGTGGCAACAGCACGCAAGAGGACGGCCAGCTCTTGCGTGCAGCGCTTGTGGCGCTCGTGCGCAACTCGGAGCTCGAGGGCCTGAGATCGACCATCCGCCAGGTCGACGACCGGTTCAACCGCAGGTACGGCTACCCGTACATATTCCTCAACGACGAGGAGTTTACCGACGAGTTTATCGACCAAGTGCGGGCAGTCACCAAAGCGCCAGTGTATTTCGGAAAGCTGCCCAAGGAGCACTGGGGCCTGTCGCCCTACGTCACCGAGGAAAAGGTCAAAGCGGCGCTCGAGTACAACAAGGACAGGTACCTCTATGGCGGCAGCTTTAGCTACCGGATGATGTGCCGGTTCCAATCCGGGTTTATCCACAAGCACCCGCTGCTGCAGAACCTCGACTACTACTGGCGGATTGAGCCGGATGTCAACTACTTCTGCGACATCCCCTACGACCCGTTCAAGTACATGCGCGACAACAACCTCATGTACGGCTTCACAATCACGCCGATGGAGGCTCGGAAGACGGTCGAGACGCTCTGGAACACGACCAGGCACTGGATGCTCGAGAACCCGCATCTGCTCCCCGAGAAGAGCTTCATGCACTGGGTCGTCAACGAGAAGGCAAAGTACACGCTATGCCACTTCTGGTCGAACTTTGAGATTGTAAACCTGTCGCTCTATCGCAGCGAGGCCTACGAGTCGTACTTTAACCACCTCGACCGGGCCGGCGGCTTCTTCTACGAGCGCTGGGGTGATGCGCCGGTGCATTCGTTTGCAGCAGCGCTTCTTCTGCGCAAGGAGCAGATCCACTGGTTCGAGGACATTGGCTACCACCATCCCGGATATGCGCACTGCCCGAACAAGCCCGAGATGAAGAGCAGGTGCGTCTGCAGCCCCGGGTCCGACTTTATGTACCGCTCGATGTGCAGCCGGCGGTTCAGCGAGGTCGGCGACATCTACAAGGACCAGATGCTCGAGCTGGCACATATGCCCGACCGCGCCAGCTAAGCCCGCTGTTGGCTTCCGTGAACTTCCGCCTCCGCGGATTCCCGCTCCCACCCGCCAACCCAAAAAATGGACATGATCGATTGATTACCGATTGTGATCAAGCAGGATCGATAATTACGGGGATGGTTTTATCTGGCCTGGTCTTTTCGCACTCTTCTTTTTTTGTTCTTGTCGATTCAAATTCAACAAATTATTAGTCTTGTCTTGTTCTATCGAAATCATGCTGAAAGCCGGGTTCCAGCGGTCGGTTGCTCAGCTGCAGCACCAGTTCAGCAAGCAGCTCGTAGTCAGTGCATGCTCAGCGACCCTGGGTCGTAGCAGCCTGCACACAAGCGCGGCCAAGGCAGCAGTGCACCAGCAGGCGACATTTGAGGTGAGCCGGCCGGCAAAGTTCCTCAGCCTGAACGACCTGCGGGACAACAAGGGCGCACGCAAGATCAAAAAGCGGCTCGGACGCGGTCATGGCTCGGGCCACGGCAAGACCAGTGGGCGTGGTCAGAAGGGGCAGAACTCGCGGGCTGGCAACGGCAAGCCCGGGCCGGGCTTCGAGGGCGGGCAGACGCCTCTTATGCGCGTGTTCCCCAAGCGCGGGTTCAAGAACCCGTTCAAGCGCGACCTGCAGCCGCTGAACCTGGATCGCGTCCAGCACTGGATCAACACGGGTCGACTGGATGCGTCGAAACCAATCACGCTGAAGCACATATTTGACTCGAACATGGTGCGGTTCAAGGACGGCGTGTCGCTGCTGGCCAGGGGTTCGGAGGGCCTGACGACGCCGATTACCATTGAGGTTACACGGGCGAGCCGCATGGCGATCCGGCGGATCGAGGAGCTCGGCGGGCGCGTCGTCTGCGTCTACCACAACCGGCTGGCGCTGCGTGCGCTGCTGCATCCGGAGAAGTTTGAGGTTCTGCCAAAGTCGGCAATGCCGGCGACGGCCAAGATGAAGCGCATCTATGCAGACCCAGAGCGCAGAGGGTTCCTTGCGCCGGGCATCAGAGGCAAGTACAAGCCTGCCAGCTTCAACTACAGCCGCGTTGCGAATGCCAGTCAGCCCGCGGCGGCATAGTGTGTCGTTTCTATTTTTATATAAATCGAATGTGTGTGTGTGTATCACGCCAGAGTGTGAGAGAGCACGCATGCTGTCTGTATGTTTCTGCTGAATGCAGGCCAGCGATGGTCATCCGACATCCAGGTTTATGCTGAGGCACTATTCCGCGGATTTTTTTTTTGAGCCGGCCTGGTCAGGCAAGCCGGCGAATATTTTTTTCTGGAATTCAATTTTTTCTCTTCTCAGTTCATTCATATTTATTTTGTTATAGACTTGCCCGTATTGTAATTGTGTATTAATAGTATCAGCGATGCCGACTGTGCTGCTGGGAGACCAGCTGCCAGAGCCGGCGTTCGGACGAATAGGCAGCCGCAGTCTGGGCCGAGCGGGGCTTTTCAGGCTGACTCTGTACATTACGATAGTATGCTCGTGGTCGCTGTTTCTTTTGGCCAAGCGACATGTGCGCCGGCTGAGCACTCACACCCTGCGCCATTTTACCGAGACCAACGGTAGTTCTGCTGCGGAGGAAGGAGAAGAAGAAGAAGAAGTAGAGGGACAGAGACCGCCACAGAGTGAGAAGAGTCTGTGGCAGTGGCGGCGAATTTCTAGAGACGGGCTTGTAGATACTGTATTGCTAGTCTTTCAAGTGGTTTGGGGCTCCTACAACGAGTTTATCCTGGCGGCCATTGCAATGCATGCGCAAAAGCAGGCAAGTACTCGCATCACCACTGCTTTTTGTCCTGTGAGCAGTAATGACATATATATGCCATGGCATAATCCTTTCGTGTATTCTCTGCTGTATTTGCAGTCAGCATGTATGGCGCAGTTCGTTCGTTGTTGTTACACCCGAATGTCAAAATTGCTACATACAAAGCAGTCCTTACGTCTGTATTGCTACACATATTTCTAATTTAATGCGTTCTGTATCTGTACTCTTTACATTCTGTAGATTACCTGGCGAGAACGAAAGCTCTTGTGCGCACCAAAGGTACCTTTAAATATAATAAGTCTAGGGATATTGTTTTCTATAATGGCTTTTTGCACTAATATCACCAGCAAAACAAACCTTTAATTATTGCACATTTAGGATTTCATCGCTATAATATTTCCAGATAATATACTGGAGATGCATTTCGAAAAGGTAAGTCCTTGCCGTACCGAGATTTGGAGTTACTGTTTTTCTTCAGGCAATTTTCCATCCGTGCCAGCTCTCTCCACACACAAATGGGATATTTGACAAAAAAAGAGGGCTCAGCTCTGCCGTTTCATAGTCTACTGCTCAGAGATACCCAATGTTGAAACAGAATGGTGAAAAAACAGCGGTGCTTGTTCATCCCTCCCTTGCAAAGAGAGCTCTCAGACCTCAAGTTTCAGACAGACCTGTAAAACTGGCGTGCATAAAACAAGTGCTCAAGGGCATACACGGATAAATCCAGCAATGCTGGATCTAAACCGTGGCCGGATATCGCAGTTGTCCTTAATCTGGCTGGTAAAAGGGGGTTTGGGTTCTTGCTTGATGAGGAGGTTTTAATATATGACAGCATGCTTGCTCCCCTTGTCTCCAGCCGCATTCTATTTGATAGCCATTTACTCCACACGCTGTCGTTATTATTCCGTAACTTTATTGACTGCATGTTCCAGAACGCAGCCGCTACTCTTTCTTTATGTATAAATCTATATCGATACACCCTGTATTCTAGAAAAACGTGCCACCCTATTCCTCGTTATTTGCTCTTGCTTGAACTATATCAATCACCTTTAACAGCCATTTGGACTCACATTCAAGATCCCGTGTCTAACGTCTCTTTTGCTCGAGTCTTGAGTTTCCTCTGTCTCTCTCACTCACTCACTCTCTATATATTGCTATTTGCAAACCTAGTTTGACTACGTGGCTCTAGACCTGCCCTGGATCTCCGACCAACCACAGCCAACAGCGACAGATACAATAACTTATCTAGTATCATCTGAAAAAGATCCACCGCCCTGCGAACATCAATCACCCAAGGCATACATTGGACAGCCTGCCACATACACCACCAACTCATTCCAGTCGGAAAGCACCGAAGAGAGCCAGGGTATATTGCCACTTTCAGCGATGGGTGCAGTAGAGTCACTTCCGGCACAGAGCGACCACCATCTCCTCCATGACGATCCCAAGACTGCTGATGAAGCCGAATCGCCCAGCCACTCTGCATCTGATAATCCGCAGCAGAGTAGCAAAGGTGTCAGCCTTAGCTCGGCGGCAGTATGTCTTTCCTACTGCAGCAAAGAGGCTGAGGGCGCAATTCTCGGGTCGGAGAAGGCGCAGCATCTGCGTAGGTCAAGTGCTCGCAGTCTCCTACGCGCATCGTTGCGTAGATACGACCAGATGGCGCCAATGTGGGCGCGATCCAGCAGCAAATGCAACGTCGTCGACTCTGCAGTAGTCGACGAGGCGCAGAATACGGCATCGGTAGAGAATGTCACGCCTGCGTCACCTAAGCGTATGGCATCTGCAGACGACATTGGCGCGCTGGCAAGGGCAGTTGAGCGGCGGAGACTGGACTCGGGCGAAGCTGAGTACGGCCGACCTGCTGAACAGCAGCAGCAGCAGCAGCAGCATAGCATGTCTGCGTCCATGCCTCATCTGCCATCGCGCATCGCGTTTCTACGCGACTCGTTTGTGTCGTCTGGAAAAGGCCCAGACAATGTTTCTCAGAGCCCTCCAGGGTCCATTACTGCCGCTGCGCTAGGTGGAATCCCAGAGGGCACGTCAGCAGCAGCGTCGCTGCTTTTGTTCCCGATTGACTTTATCTCCTCGTCGCCGTCTCCATCTTCGCAGGCTGCTGGCGACAAAGGAAACGGCATGCGCAAGACGCGAAGCTCGAGCATTTCGGAGATTCGACAGCGCCTAACAAGAAGGCTGTCCCGCAGTAGCCACCAACAGAACAGGCGGAGGTCAAGGAACAACAGCCCCGTCACATCACCAACCTCTATGAGCAAAAGCATCGGTGTTGTAGCCACTGAGCGCAGCTCGGCAGCACTGGTCGAGGTACTGAAGGATAGCGCCCAAAAGGCTGACGAGCTGGCTACAGAGCTTGCGAAGCTTTCGATGGACGATGCGACGTGTGATAGCGAGAATAAGACCGAGGAGAACACGCGCCTGCTGTCTGAATCAATCGACTGCCTGCTCGAAAAGAGACTATGTCCTGAATCAAAGTCGGATCCTGCTGATGCCAGCGACCAGATAGAGAATACCGCGTGTGAGCCGCCACTTACCTCATCGACCAGCAGCTCGTCAATCGCATCAGCGACATCATCGCTGACTCTCTCTGACTCGGGCCACACCAGCGAGAGTACAGGCGATGAGGGCACCGACATTTTGGACTACGACGAGTACATGTATCTCAACACATGTAAAGACAGCAGCAGCAGCAGTGGTACCGGTCCGGCGAATGCCAGCATGACAGACCGTGACGAAAACCGAGTGCCTACCAACTGCAGCTCGATGGTGCGCAGATGGTGGCCACGCCGCGTGCTGCCCGTGCACAACATGCAGTACATGCCAAAGCTAAGCAAGCTTTTTGCTGAGGCCGCTCAGAAGAATCGTGATAGCGGCGACTACCTGTGCCCCGATTGCAGTACGGCTTCTATGACTGCTTCGTCCAACGGCAGTCGACTACCCCCGCCTGTAGACGAGGTAATGATGGGCAGTTCGGCACCGGTGCCTGTAGAGTGCCGCGACATCGAGTGCCGCAACTACCTGCACATTGACAGTGGCTGCGGCAGCTCATCGGTTACGCTGAGAGACTGGTTCTCGTCATCGCCATCGTCGGCTCACTCCTCGTCCGGACTCTCATTCGGATATCTTAAGCCTCTAAACACAAAATGCGGTGATAGTCGTTTGAGCGGATACTGGGATATCCTTAGCCGGTGCCCGATGCGGCCCACATCTGGTCTGGCACTTTCGTCGCTCAAGGCTATGGCCAAGGCATCGCTGTCTTCCAACTCTGCCAACTCCTCTCGGCACGCGTACAACCGCAGGATCAGCAACGTGGGTGCCCCGATAAGCCGCCGAGCCAGGCGGCTGGCCGATTCGAGTGGAAGCGATACGGACGAGGACACAGAGAATAGCGACGACGATAATGATAGCGACGGGCCATTGCTCAAAGGCTTTTTGTCGTCTTCATCTTCGTCATCGTCAGCGCAAGTGCGCCAGCGCGGTCATATTTCTGGAGGCGGCAGCGGTAGTGGAGGCGGTGGTGGCGCGCGTGGCAAGCAGCGCCAGAAGCGGGTGCTGAGTGAGCCGATGCAGTATATCCTGTACAATTCGTACCTTCGGTACTACGGACGTCCCGGTGAAAACTAAGCAAATGGGAGAAGCGTTATCCTTAGCGTTCAGTCAATATAGAGCTTTTCATTTATTCCTCTTTTCCCCCAGTAATGGCTGTAAATGATAGACATGATGTAGTGCCAAATGTCCAAGACAAAATTCCAATATTTAATGCGCATATCGGCAAGGTGACCTGCCAGTTACAATATACGAGAATGTCCTTCGATTTTTAGTTACACTTCTTATTCACAGTAAATTTATTTCTTGAAATAGTGCTCTATTCCCATGGCTCTGCTCGATACTGGTGGTCTACCGACGAAGTATGGATATCTTCGAGCTCAATCTCCTCCCACCCGCTGAGAACCGGGCGGTGGTGGTGGTTGTGTGCTGGAGTGGCAGAGAACAGCGAAATGCTGCTGGTTGCGTCATGGATCGAAAGTCCATCGGTGTGCGACCAGGCAACGCAGTCGCTTCCGTGCAGCGTGTCTGACTGCATTGCGTTGGACGTGCGATCGACACGACGGATGTTGAGGCTGTCGAGATTAAAGGTAAACTTGCGCTCCGCTGATGTCCGTGGTATTGAAGAGCCCCTGCTGTTGCGACTTCCACCATTGGCGGGCATATGGTTGGCAGCGATAATCGCAGCAGCATTGGGCGCCGCTGCTCCTGCGCTGTGTATGCTGGTAGCAATGTTTCCAGGGCCGCTAAAGTTACTCTTATAGCTGACTGCCGACGAAAGCGACGTGGATCGTCGGTAGTAGTAGGCCTGTTGGTGGTGATGGTTGTTGCTGTTGTAATGGCGAGCGTGACCCCAGTAACGCATGCTAGGGAGCGCATGATGCGTGCTGTCGTACATGCCGGGGTGCAGGTCGTACGATTCACCAGGAGATGCAGGTGCCAGATAAACATCGCCGTGGAGATGCTGAAGTGAGGGATATGGTACGACGCCGTGGCCGTTTGGTACAAGCATCTGATGGGACAGACCGGCAGCAGGAATAGAAGACGGTGCAGCGGCAGAGGTAGCAATGGCAGCGGCAGTGGCCGAGCAGCTCGGGAGACTTACTTCCGACGTGTCAGAGTGCGTGTCAAAGATAAAGTACAGAGCCATGTCCAGTGTGCCCTGAAGCGAAAGCAAAAGAATGGCTGCGGCGTAGAGCGTCGTGTTGGCACCGCGGTGGCGGCCAAGAGCATGAACAGTCGACCAGATAACCATTGCAAGCTGTGTCAGCAGCGGCACCATGGCGCGTGTAGCTACACGCAGCGCACCAGTTGCAACCAGGGTGTGTACGCGACGCTCGATGCGCTGGATCTGACCCTGAGTTTTGTGTGTCCTTCTGTTCTTTGCTCCATTCTGTCCGCCAGCGTGGTTTCCGTTTCTGTCTGCTGCTGCAGGAGCAGCAGTGGCAGTGGTTACTGTTGGGTGGAATATACGCCGGTAGCTGCTGCTGAAGAATCCAGATGGCCCTGGCTCCTCGTTATGCTGCGGTTTCTGTCCAGCCACTACTCGTGCCGGTACGTGTATCTGCGCTTGCTGTTCAGCTTTAGCAGGTGACTCTGCTAGCTGTAAAATGCTGTTCTTTCTTGTATCGTCCAGCTGCGACTGCTGCGTGGTGGTGGCCAGCAAGGCCAAATCGCCTGGCGAAATGTCTGGTGATGCGGCGACAAGTGGAGGTGGCTTCGATGTCGGGCGGCTGTCGTGGCTGTCCTCGTCATCGGTGCGCACAAAATCCTCGTGAATCGACGGCATGTATGATGGTGTGCGCCCAGCAGAAGCAGCAGTAGCAGCAGCGGCAGCACTGACAGCATCGGAGATCCATGGATCCATCGAGTGATGACCTCTCCGGGGTACGCGAACATGGCGTGAAGGTGCAATGCCACGCGTGCGCTGGGATACGGCCGAGTAGTCCTGGTCAGCGGCGTCTGGTGGCATTGACTGCTGGCGCGCGTGGTAGCGTGGCACGGCAGCAGCAGCAGCGGCAGCTACACTAACTCGCCGTTGTGGGTTTGGTGCAGCCGGAATATCACTGCAGCTGCTGTAGGCAGCAGCGGGCATCGACATGTGCCTGGGTGCACGGTTTGGCGATTGAGTGTCGGGTATTGGTCGCTGGGCATAAAAGCCATAGAGAGGACGGCGTGTTGACGTGGCCACAGATTCGGCTGGCGTAGCCACTGAGGATCCAAACGACGACTGATGTAACAACAGCCGACGACTACTGCTGTCCCATGGCGGGGCATAGGCGCGGATGCTAGGCACTCGCATATCCTTGTCAGTTGTGGGCGTTGTCGTTGCTTGGCCAACCATGCCTGCGCTGTGTCGGTTGTTGCTGCCACTGCTGCTAGGCCGGCTGCTGCTGCTACGGCTTGCCCTCTGGCCGGGTGCTGCCGACGATCGGGCAAGTGCTGGGTAGATTGCTGCGCCGTAGATTTCGCTGCCTTGTGATGATGAGCTACGTGAACTGGCTACTGCCGCAGGGCGGCGACCATGAAGTGCTTCGTGTGCCAGCACAACCGGGTGTGTCGCTGGATACGCTGACAGCCGCCGCGATATGCCTAGTGACTCTCTGCTCGTCAATGGAGTCGACTTTACACCAAATCCTGCCAATATGCCGCTGTTGTGTGCCCTGTGGTCGTAGTTTACCAGAGTTACTCGATTGGTGTTGCCGTTACCATTCCCAGTGCTGTTGCTGCTGTGCCGTACTGTGCCAGCCGCCATTGCTGGTTGGTGCTGGTGCTGGTGGTGTTGGCCGCCTGTGTAGTAGTACTGGCCCAGCATGCTAGGCGTGATCTGGTGCATAGAAAGCCTGGCTGCTGACAGGCGCGACCGAGCGCTTACGGTGGCCGGGTTGCCATCCATGCGTCGTATATAAAATGCGGGTGGATCAGCCAGTTTCAGTCGCTGGTGCGCATCCGCCGCTCCCGTGGAAGTATTACCGTGCATCATTGGGTGGGCGATAAAGCTTAGCAGGTCTCGCCGCTCGTTTGACAGGATTACGGCCACGTAAATCGAGTTTGCAATTAGAAAGACCAGCGACAGGACAACCCAGATGTTGAGCGTCATCCACAGCCAGCGCGCGGCAATCGGTGATCCGCTGTCAAACCAGCAGGTGAGTAATTGGTCGTCGTACGCCGAGCTGTACATGACGGCTGGCAGCAGGCTGAGCACCAGTGAGGCGGCAAGCGTGGCACCGCAGTATATCAGATCCACACGCCGCTGCCTCTTTGGCTGCATCGGCTGAAAATTGCGCAGCCGCATCGCTGACCGCGAGACGAACGACGCAAGAAAAAAGAGGTAGAACAGCTGGATCCACTGGTAGAAGAACAGCGTTGCCGTACAACTGCCCTGCTCTGTTGCCAGGCTGCTGTTGTTGACTATCCACAGAACGTGCAGGAACAAGTCGATTGCCGATAGCACGGCAATTTTGCTAGATGGGATGCGCGGGAGCCTGCGTCGCCTCTTAGTGCCAAAGATGTCGATTGGTCGGCCGCTCTTCCGCCGGGCTACCAGTTGGCTCAACCATTTCCTCCACCGCTGATGTCTCTTGTGTTCCTGGGATTCTGGCTGGTTTGATGTCTGTGCCTCTGTGCCGCTTCTAGTGACATTACCGCAGCTGCCTTCAATGTACGCGACTGGGATAGCGCCTGAGCCTTGGTCGCTGTAAATACCTGCTGACCTGACCTCTCCTGAGCGTGCCGAGACCGGCTCTGAAGTCACCCCTGCCGATGTAGGGGCTGCTATGACGTCTGGTGTAGGCGCCGATGCTAGCGGTGGGAGACGTGTTGTTAGCGGGGCGTGAGCAATGGCTGTGGTTCGGCTGCAGGCATGGACCCTGTCGAGGCTGGTAGCGCGGGATCCGTCCCTGGTTCCAAGCGAGGCATCGGTGTTGAGTGGGATGTTCGGCAGGGGTGGCATGCTGCTGCGCTGGTGCTGATGCTGCTGTCGCCGTTGATTCTGATGCTGCTGCTGCTGGTGGTGATGAGAGATCGGCTGAATGCCAAGTGCTGCGTGGTGGCGGTTTGACTTGCTGGCGTCGCTGCTGCTATTGTTGCTGTTGTTTTCGATATTGCTGCTTCTTTCGCCAGTGGTGTTGGCTCTGCTTCGGTTGTTGTTGTTGCTGCCGCCGCTGTTATTGCCATTGCTATTGTTGCTATTGTTGTTTGGGTTGTGGTTGTGGTTGTAGTTTCCCGACGAGAAAAACGACTTGCTGACGCATGGTGTAGCCAGCGAGGACTCGCACGAGAAGCAGTTGGTGGCCAGGCCGTTGGTGCTGTGCAATGGCAGTATATTAGTGCCGGTAGCTGCCGAGGGTGAAATGGCGGCAGGGCCGACTGTGGCTGGGCCGATAGTAGCGCCGATAATCTTGCGCTGGTGGGCGCGGAACTGGCGCAGCATGCGGATGTACGAGACGACGACAATGAGAGATGACAGCGCCGAGAGGCAGCTGAGCAGCATGGCGGCCCACCGCGATCCGATGGTGATCGGGCTGGGCTGCAGACTGTATGGCTGGTCTGCAGGGTAATAATGGTCCATATGTTTATATTTTTCTTTCGAGAATATTAGGGCAAGTATATAAATAAACGGAATAAAAAAGAATTGGAAGATCGAAGCGAGCGGGGAGGCCTGTTTGTGTGTGTGGGGTGTGTGTATGTGTGTGGACAGTCGGAGAAAGGGGTGTCAGACTAGGATATAGTAACTGTAGAGGCAAAGGCGGGAGCGGTTAGGGCCATTCTAGGTTATTTTTATTTATGCATTATCTCTGGACAGCTGGCATAATGAGTATGATTTTGCAGTGAAAAATGGTGGCCAGGGAGGGTAGGCGATGTGTTGAACCGCCATGTTTGTTTTTTTCTTCTTCGATTTAATTTCCCGTTTTACGCATTGGAGTCGGGAGGGAGGAATAGAGAAGGATGAATCGAAGAGGGTGAGGAGAAGAAAGAAAGAAAGAGAGAGAAGGATGCACGAACAATTGCTATAGACTAATAAAGTGCGGCCCTAATTTGCGCCTCCTAATGCTTTTAAAGTAGAGGCGAAATAGAGTATTGTGTTTATAAAATAAAATAAAATAAAATAAAAATAAACAAACAAGTGGACTATATTTCCAATGTCAAAAATGGAGAATAAGCGCAGCAGATTTTTTCTTTTTTTTTTTTTTCTTTTACTTGTGTGCGTCTGCAAAGGCTTATCAATTGGACAAGAGTGCAGTGCAGTGTAGTGAGGTAGAGGCAGGGGCAGGGGAAGGGACAGAGGGGGGAGGGTAGGCTCAGTAACCAGACAGTATTCATGGATGGGGTGAACGCACTAGCACTCTGCGCTTTACATTCTGCATTCTGCATTCTGCGCTTTACATTCTGCATTCTGCATTCTGCGTTTTGCATTTGCTCAGCCGACAAGACTAATGGGAAGAGGAGATAATGGGCGCGATTGTTCATCGAGGATCATTTGGACAGGGCAGGACACGAGGCTGTGCAGCTGTCTCCGTTGCTGTTGCTGTTGTCAGTGTCGCTGGCTGGCTGGCTGCTGGCTGGTCCGATGGGAGGGTTTAGCCACGCTTCTGCATTCTCAGACGGGTGGGACAATATGAGATACGTAGTGCGTCGCGTGGCAGAGAGGAGGGAGTGAGTAGCCGGGCCAATCGTCGGATTAGAGAAAGAAGAGAGGAGGGGTTAGTAAGGGCGGTGTGTAGGTGGCATTGTTTAAGGGCGTCGTGTCAGGCAAACGTGCTCCTCTTTCTTTCTTTCTTTCTTCCTTTCATTTAACGGCTGGCTGGGCTCTGAGAAAGAAAGAAAGATGACAGATGTAATGGTATATAAAGAGAAGGCAAATGCGGAACACACGATGGCTTATTGCTGTTTCTCTCGCGGGGTGGCTGGCTTGGCTTGCCAGGACTGCAACGCCTCCATCCTTTGCAGATGACGGACCGACGCCACAAAAAAAAAAGAGCCAAGTCACATGCCAGCGAGAGAGAAAGAGGGAAAGTTACTCGACGCCATCCTCCTCCCCATCATCGTCTGAATCAGAGCCAGACTCCGGCCCAGACCCCGGGCCCACGCGCTGCTTCCACTGCTGCGCCCTAGCGAGCAGCTTAAGCCGAGCGCCGCCCAACCCATCAGCGTCCCCATCGTCGTCAGGAAACACCAGGTCGAAGTACTCCTCGAGCGCGCCGTCCTGCGCCACCCTCCTCCGCCTAACACGCCGAGGCGCCAAGCGCTCCACCGCACCCACGTCGCCCAGCCTGCCGGCCTCCGCCTCCATCTCGCGCCACGCCGCCAGCACCGCCGCGCGCTCGTCGCGCCTCCCCGCCTGCTTCATCTGCGCGTCCGCCCGGCGGTACACGCCGCGCGCCCGCTCCACCGCCTCCTCCTCTTCTGCTGCTTCTTCTTTTTCGCCGAGCGACCGCTCCATGCGCGCCCAGCTCAGCCACACGCGCACGTGACCAGAGATCCCAAGCAGCCTCTCGTACAGCGCCCGGGCCCTGTCCCGCTCGCCCTGCGCCACCTCAAAGTCCACAAAAGCCTTCCACACAACCTCGGGCGTATCCAGCACCGGCTGCTCGACGGCCGCCTGGTACAGCGCCCGGCACCTTTCATGCTCGCCCAGGGCCTCCTCGAGCCTAGCAAACTCCACCCACGCCACGGCGCACCCGGCGTCCCACTCCAGCTGCCTAGCATACAGCCTGCGCACGCGGTCGAACTCGCGCAGCTCGATCTCCAGCTCAACGTACCCGCGGAACAGCCGCCGCTTGGGACACATCCCCAGGGCCTGCCCTAACAGCCGCCGCGCCCCGCCGAGATCCAGCTGCCGCACGAGGAACCACGCGTGCTGCAGCCACAGCTTGGCGAACGTAAACCTGGTGTGCGGCACCAGGCGCGTGCACTGCTGGTACACCTGGCGTGCGCGCTCGGGCGAGAGCCCCAGGGTCTCCTCGAAAAGCGCGTAGTGCAGCCACACGTAGATGTACCGCCGCCACAGCTGCTTCTCAGCCGTCCCAGGCGTCTGCGCAATCGCCCTCTCGTACACGTCGCGCGCCCGCTCCACCCTGGCGTCCCTCTCCAACGCGTCAGCAGAGCCTCCACCACCTTCGGCGCCGCCATCGATCGCGGATTCCTCGAGCCTGGCGTACTCCAGCCACGCGTCGTAGTCCCCAGGGTCCTCGCGCACACCCCTCTCGTACTCCGCACGCCTCCCCGCCGCCACCACCTCCTCGATCTGCTCGCGCCCGCCATACTGCTTCTCAAACAAAACGTACTGGCGGTACAGCGCCAGCGAGCGTGCGCGCGGCAGGCGCGCCAGCGCGTAGCGGTAGATGGCGCGCGCGCGCTCAACCTCGTCCTGACGCGTCTCGAACCGCGCGAACGCCAGGAACACGTGCTGGTCCAGAAACTCGCTGCCCAGCCGGTCGATCGCCTGGCCGAACACCTGGCGCACCTGCTCCACGTCCCCTTGCTCCTCCTCGAACGCTGCCCACCGCAGCCACGCCGACGGCTGCGGGTGCACGTGCACCATGCGCTCGAACACCCCGCGCACGCGCTCCGCCTCGCCGTAGCGCTTCTCCAGCTTGACGTAGGCCATCCAGGCGTCCTCGGCGGGCTCCCACTGCATCCACCGGTCGAACACCTCCCTCGCGCCCATAACGTTGCCCAAAACTTCCTCCATGTACGCGTAGCGGAACCAGAACTGCGCCACGCGCGGGAGCACCGTGATGGCGCGCTCGTACACGTTACGCGCCGAATTGACGTTCTTGCTCTTGGCCTCGAGCTCGGCGTACTTGAGATACAGCGTCTGGCTGCGCCCGTCCACCTCCAAGGCGCGCTCGTAGATGGAGCGCGCACGCGCCACTTCGCCCTGGCCCTCCTCCCAGGCTGCGTAGCGCACCCATTCGCCGGTGTCGTGGCGCTTCTTGCGCACGCCCTCTTCGAACTCGCGCCGCCGCCGCTGCTGGTAGTCGCCCAGCTCCTCGCCGTCCAGCACCTTCTGCCGCGGCGCCTGCTGCGCCCCGCTGCCCTGCCGCTCGTACGCCTCGCGGATCAGCTGCTCGGCCGTGATCTGCACCGCCGCGGCGTTCTTGTTCTTGATCTACGCGCGTGTGCTGGTGGATTAGTAAGGATTTGCTGTGGCTCTGTGCAACACTCTGCAGGCACTTTGTCTGCCTGCCGTCTCTGCTTACCTTTGGCGGCCTGCCGCTCTGGCCGTAGCCGCCGGGCATGCCTGCGTCCGCCATGTGTATGTGTGTAGGTGTTTGTTGGTGAGTGAGTGGTCTATATAGATGAGTCTGGGCTGACACGTATTTTCTTTTTTTTTTGCGCGTTACTTGATATGCCATGCTGCCAATGTCTCTGGCTTTTTGCTGCCGCTCACGTGCCCCAGCACCTGGCATCCCGATCTCGCTAAATCGCGGATTCGAAATAAATTAAGAAATTTAAGCAAGAAAGTAATCTACATTCCCTGCGCTCGCCGGCGCACAGAGCTGGCGTCGTCGGCCTGGTGGAGCAACGGCGTGTCTGCCTGGTGGAGCAGGGTCGTGTCCGTCTGCTGGCGCTCCAAGCTAGCTAGCCGCGAGTCGAGCGTGGCGAGCGTGGCCAGCGAGCGCGAGTTCAGCAGCGTGTCCGAGCGGCCGGTGGTGTTCGGCGACGACGACGATGACGATGGCGATGCCAGATAGAGCTCGCTCTTCGGCCGGCAGCCCAAGCGCAGCAGCGCCATGCGCGACGCCGACTTGGACACCATGCCGGGCGACTTGGCAGCCAGCGCCGCGTCGGCCGCCCGGCTGCCGGCGTCCTCGAGCAGCTCGAGGCGCAGCCGGGACGCCTTGTCGACGAGCACCGAGGCGCAGAACACGACGCAGAGCAGCGAGCTGCTGGCCGTCGACGCCGAGATCATAAACAGGATGATCTGCTGGTACCGCGCGGCCTGCAGCACGTCGGCGCCGCCCAGGATCCACCCGGTCATCACGCCGGGGATCGAGATCAAGCCCGTGATCCCCATGTTGGTAATCGTCGGCATCAGCGCCTGCCTCAGCGCCTTGACCACGATGGGCCGCGTCAGCTCCCACCGCGACGCGCCGAAGCACAGCATGGCCTCGGCCCGGTCGCGGTGCGTGTCCAGCGACTCGATCACAGAGTTCATCCCGATCGACACCCCGATCATGCAGTTGCCGAACAGCATGCCGATGGTCGGGATGAACTCGACCGCGGAGTACGCCGGCGTGCGCGCCAGCGAGTAGCCGTTGCCGAACAGCGCCACCAGCAGCGCGCTGCCCATGATCGATACCAGCGTGCCCAGGTACATGCGCGGGAACCGCCGCTTGGCGCGCCAGTACGTCACCTCGAAGGCTGAGAGCACGCCCAGCACCGACGCCATGCCGAAGATGTACACGGGGTTCTGCGTCAGGAAGATCTGGTTCAGCACCATGCCCAGCACCGTCAGCTGCACCACGCACCGCACGGCAGACACGATGATGCCGCGGCTCAGCCCCAGCCGGAACCACGCCGACAGCGCCACGTTGAATCCCAGCAGCAGCGCCGCGATGCCGACGTTCTTCCACGTAAGCACGTGTTGTTTGGAAGGCGGTGATGCTGCTGCTGCTGCTGCAGCGTCGGCCGGCAGCAGCTGATGATGGCTGTAGTAGTAGTGGTGGCTGCTGGGCTCATGTGATGGTGGCACGTACCATGTTAGTGACGCCAGCCAGTCGTAGGACGCCCGTATGACATGCAGGGCCATTCCGTGTGATACCGTCCGAACCAGGGGGAGTCTGCTGTGTTTGTTGTTGATAAAGATAGAGTACAGGGAGAGGAAAAACAAAGTGTAACACTAGTAAAAAAAATAAAAATGGATAGAGCGCGAGATCTTTGCTTACAAACAAGCAGTAGCACACAGGATGGAAAACCAGGTGGTGGACAGATAGCCAGCCAGGCAAGCGTGGGCAGCGCAGGGGCAGTGTGGAGAGAGCAGACGGAGGATAAGAATATAGTACTGATATTAATAGCAGACCCACACTGCTTCTGCGTGTAATAGTATGTGCAACAACGAAGAACGTTTGAAAAGTGTATGTGCGCGTGTGGGGTGAGAGAAGCAAAAGAAAAAAGAGAAGAGGAGAAGAGAAAAAAAAAAAGAAAGAAAGAACGAACGCCAAAGCGTGAGTATCTTTTTTTGCCAAGAAAGGAAACCTTTGTTTTTTTTCAAAAGAGATGAGAGATGTGAAATGCTACTTCCGCTCCCCTGGCCAGCATGCTTGATCCGGCCAGGCGCATGGACGATGCCCGGCGATTGTACAAAGGCAGGGGAGGAACAATGGCGCCGATATTTGCTACCCCTCGCCTCTTCCCGCCCGACATGCACGCTACATGACATGCATGCGTCATCCTCCCCCCACTCCCCAATTATACGCTCATGTCGCGCCGCTGCAGGCACAATTAACGCACGCGCTGTCACTGGCTATGCTCTGCGCTGCAGCACGCGTCCGGGATCCGGGAAGCCATCCCTGAGATCCAGATCACAGCACCTGGATCCCGCCGGGCGCCAGACCCAGCTCACGCAGCCACCCTGCGACGTCCCTGTTGAACCCCTCGGGCCCGCACACAACCGCGCTGGCCCCGTCCGCCTGCCGACCAAGCATCCCGGCAAGCGCCCTCCGGTCCAGCCTGCCCTCGTCGGCAGACACGTGCGCGTGGTACTGCAGCCCAGGCAGCGTGCCACGCATCTCCTCGATCTGCTCGCGCAGCCACAGCGACTGCCTGTCGCACGCGCACTGCACGAGCACCAGGCGGCGCGCGCGGTAGGCCGGGTTGGCGGCGGCGAACTGCAGCACGTGGAACACCGCGGCGATGCCGGACCCGGCGGCCACCAGCACGCAGACCGGCGGGCCCAGCGCCCCGGTCATGTCCACGGCGGACGCCAGCGGGCCGCGCACCAGCACCCGGTCGCCGGCCCGCAGCCGGGCGAGCCTGGCGCCAACCCCGCCGTCGCCGTACACGCGCACCATCACGTGCGGCCGCACCACGCCCTGCGCGTCGGCCACCAGCACGGGCGTGAAGGCGCGCGCCTCCGCCGGTCGGCACGCGGGCGTGCGCATGTGCACGTGCTCGCCCAGCCCCGGCGCAAACGTGCGGGCCGTGGCGTCCAGCACCAGCAGCCGCGCGCGCCCGCCCAGCGGCTGCGAGGCCAGCAGGCGCAGCGGCGCCGGCGTGAGCGCGGAGAGCTGCCCCGTGGTTGGCTGCTGCTGCTGCTGCTGGGTGGCTTGGCGGTAGGCGGCGAGCTCGGCGCGGTACGTGTCGAAGACGCAGGGCGTGCAGCCGCCGCCGCAGCACTCGTCGGCTGCCGGCGGCTGCGGCTCCTCGGCTGCCACGTGCGGCGCGCTGCGTGGCCCGCCGCCCGCCGCCTGCTCGCGCTGCCGCCGCCGCTCCGCGGCGCGCCGCTTGGCCTGCGCAATCTCGTCGAGCAGCGTCTGCACCGCAGGGTTCATTGTGCGCAGTAAAACAGAGAATGTCTTTTAATTAAAGATAAAAAGCCTAATCAGACTCGCCGAATCTTCTTGGCGGGAATGGTTTCCATCTCAGTAGCACAGACGATCATGGTCGATAAACTATTAGGCCGCGCACGTGCTGCAGAGTGTAGCGCCTACTCCTCGGCCCGCGTGGCGCTCTCGCCGGCCATCCCGGCCTCCTCCGGCGTCTTGGTGACCAGCGCCAGCGCATGGATGCCGCCGTCGCGCTGCATCTCGTCCCTCAGCAGCGCGTACACGCCGCGCTGGCGCTGCACCAGGGGCTTGCCGGCGAACGCCGGCGACACGATGCGCACGCGGAAGTGCGTCTCGACGCTGTCGACGCCGCGCATCGCCTGGTGGTGCCGGTGCTTGTGCGACTCGTTCTCGATCTCGAGCTGGAGCGGCGCGTACGCCGTGGCCAGCCGCGAGCGGATCGTCTGCTCGAGCGGGCCGCCGCCCGTGCTGCTGCTGCTGCTGCTGGTGGGTTTGCTTGCTGTCGACATTCTGCGCAGTGCCGCGGCAAGTCGCGTCATAAGGGCTCTATGTATAAAGAAGCGTCTAGAAGGGGTAGTATGAATGCGTTATAACGTGGCACCGCTCGACACCGACCGACTTTGGGCATCTGGCAGGCCCTGGAGGGCTTATGGGATGCTGGCACCCCTCCTCACCGCTCGTCGGCGCTCAGTCCTCTTGGCACAACGTGCAGCGGCAGCCGGCACTCGACGCACTTGCCGTGCGGCCTGCCGGCCAGGCTGCGCAGCGCGCCACCGCGGCGGCGGCGATGGAACGCGACGACGACGTCGTACTGCACCTGCACGTCGCTGGCCTGCACGCTGGCCTGGGCGTCCTCGGGCACGTGCAGCGACCAGGCCACGTGCACGCGCCCCTCGCCGTCTCCACCGCCGTCGCCGTCGCCGTCGCCGTCGACCTCGACCGGCTGCTGCGCATCGGCGCGCGCAACCACGCGCTGGGCCCAGAACATGTGCGCGGCGTCAGAGGGGTCGCCGACGTAGCGCACCTTCTGCACGAGCTTGGCCCGCACCACGTACGAGGATGCCGCGGCCGCGCCCACAAGCGGCACGCCGCCCGGGCTGCCCGCCGAGCTGCCGCTGCTGCCGCTGTCTTTGCTGCCGCGGCTCTTGCTGCTGCCCAGCGTCAGCAGCCCGGCGCTGCGCATGCTGGCGCGCCGGAGGATGCCGGCCGGCCGGCTGGCGGACGACCGGCGGCCCGACGACTGGCTGCCCGACGACCGGTCGCCGTCGGCCGGCCCGCCGGTCGCCAGCCGCACGTCCAGCCCCAGCCGCACGTCCTGCCCGGTGGCCGCCCGGCCGCACTGCATCTCCACGCTGAACCGCGGCACCCGCGCCTCGTCGCCGTCGCCGTACGCGCCCAGCACGCCCGACCGCACCACGCTCGCCCGGTCGCCGCCGCCGCCGCCGCCGCCGCACTCCTGCGCGTCCACCACCACCAGCCGCTCGCTCGCCTGCACCGCGCCGCCGGTCGGCCAGCCCAGAAGGATCCCTCTTCGGCCCGTCGCCGCGTGCACCGAGTACTCGATTATGCACTGTGGCACGTCCAGCGTCTTTGGGAGAGCGGTGATGTCATCGAGTGCAAATACAAAGCCCTGTTTGTACACGCCCACAGAGTACTGCCCGATCGGTGATGTCATGCAGGGAAGCGTCTGCGTCAGCCGGAGGAATTCGTGGGTCGACGGCCGGGTGACGCCTATGGTCTGCGTGGGCCTGTTCTGCGTCTTGGTGCCCGTAAGCCTGAGATGCACCGGGTGCGCCGGCTGCTTCTGCCGGCTGGTCACCGTTACCGTGCCCCGGATCACCGCGCTTTTCTGCCGCGACGCCGAGGCAATCACGGGGTTCGAGTCTATGCTGATCTGGATCTCGAGCCGCGGGCCCTTGCCAAAGTCCGTTTTGGATGCCGGCACAAATGTGGCTGCAGCGACAGGGTCTGCTGCTGCTGCTGCCGCGGCTGCTTTTGCCGATGTGGCTGTGGTCATTTTGTGACTATATGTAGAAGAAGAAAATGATAGTGCTAAATAAGTCGATGGCGTAACAAATATAATAGTAAAGTAGTTAGGAAAGGTGTTGAGGAGAGGAAGAATATTATCGCCAAGTTGTGGCAACGGTAGCACGGCATCCAGTGCGGCTTTTAAGCAAGTCCGGTCTTTTTCCGCCAAGAACGCAAGAAATCATCACAATAAGCACACGAGTCCGCAGCGTTGAGCAAGCCAAGCCAGGCGGACAGACTCGCACATGACGACATCTCATCAGCATTTCCATTTTCCTTGTGCTCATCATCCTCCTTCCTTCCTTCTCTTGATGCTTGCCAAGCCTTGCTGACTGCTTGCCTTCTTCTGAAATCAAGAGGCACACAACAATAATCTGCAGATTTCGCTCTACGACGTGAGGCTGCATGTTCCTGTCACAGTCTCGTTCGCGTCCGTCGTGTACGTAAACTCCGCCGTCCCCGCCCTGTGCAGAACATCGGCCATGTTTAGCTTGAGGCACAGCGGCGAGCCGCGCACGTGCAGCTGCAGGTTTCTGGCCCCGCGGATGCGCGTGCTGATGTCGCTGGCTGTGCCGCCGACGCTCTTGAGCCTGACGTTGCTCGGGTCGTTCTGGCACTGCCAGTACCCCTCGATCGTAAAGTGGTTGTTTCGCTCGTCTGCGCCCATGATGCGGGGCAGGTTGGCGCCTTTGTACGGGACTAGTGGTGCTGCCATGTCGGATAGGTTTGTGTTTGCTGAGTATATGTCTGAGGATATCACAATGCAGTCCTCCGGCCACATTCCCGGCTGCTGCTCTGGCATTTATATACGACATCTCGATCAAAACACCATGACTCTATTCTCTCTCGTTGAATAACAGACTTCATATGCATACCATGATCCCTGATTGGTGTCACTGTCGCGTGCTGATCCCGATCACCACTAACCCGACTTTGTATCAAAACGAGTCAGATCGGAGATCGAGTCGAATCGATTCGAATCGAATCAGATCACAATACTGATGGATCGTCCTTCCCAAATCGTAAGCTATATGTGCTGAGCCTCTCAAACTTCTTCCTTTTTCCTCTTCTGAATCTGTTTTCAAATCTCTACTCTTCTCCATTTCTATCGCGCTAAATGGATGGAACTGCCGCCCGCCCCTCACCACGCCCCCGACGCCGCAGACACTCAAAATCCATGGCGGGTTCTGTTGCCAGCCAGGCCTCCAAGCTCTCCTCAGGACTCTCTCGCTTCCCCAATGTTACCAAGATATACAGCGCCCTGGCGGCCAAGAAGCAGGAGGATGCCTTGGCAGATAGGCGTCACGAGGTACTATTGGCCGTGACAAAGATTGTCGACGAGACAGGGACCGATACATTCCGCGGGAACTCGATCTGGAAGAGACGCGAGCTCAAGGATGTCGCCAACATGCTGGACATGGACTATACGGAGGTGAAGAACCGGATCAAGGAGGGCTCGGATATTTTCGGCGATAATCTGGCCGTCTTCTCCACATTCAGCTCGGGTCCGCTGTTCGTCGAGCAGTCGCCAAACATACTGCGCATGATAAAGAAGAACCGCCGCAGCGAGCAGCCCAAGTTCCTCCATCCGCTGCGCGAAAAAGATCTAAGCATTGCAGGCCAGCTTCAATGGAACGCGCACCTTCTGCAGTGGCTGGATAACCGCATAGATTGCGTCTGTGCCGAGTACACAACGTCGAGTGCCAACCACAGCGAGGTGAGGAATCTTATGCACCGTATTAAGACCGCCATCAACTCGAGGATACCCAATGCCAACGTGAACGTCGAGTTCTACGGCTCCCGCGGCTACGGCATATGCAACGACTCGAGCGACGTCGATATGGTCATCACCAGTGCCACCGGTGCCGCGGTTCCGCTTGACCAGGTTTTCCGTGTGCTGAAACGTCTTGCTGGGTGCAGAAACGCTGTGCATCTCGCGCATGCGCATTCGCCGATAATCAGGTTCAGGTACTTTAACCGCCAGAACCAGTTCCTATTCGAGTGCGACGTCTCCTGTGACAATCGCCTGGGGCTCGAAAAGACCAAGCTGATCAGCCAGTACCTGAGATTTGATCCTCGTGTCGCGAAGATTCTGACCATGGTCAAGATCTGGAGCAAGAAGAGACAGATTGCAGACTCGAACACGCTCAACTCGTACGGAATTATGATGATGGCGCTGGCTTTCCTGATCAGCCGCAAGGTCGTCCCACCACTACAACTCGTCGATTCGGCATACTTTGACATGACGTACTGGACTCAGCATGCCCGCCTACTCACATCATCCGAGAACGTCAACGCCGTCTACATTGACAATATCTCTGCCCCTACGAGCGCAGGGCCAGTCACATCGCACTGGAGAAGAATATACCCCTTCCTAGTCGGCGCACGGCCTGAATATTACTACAATGGTTCCGATGTGTCTAGATGGATTAGCCCAAACAAGCAAACAACTACCGAGCTTCTACACGGGTTCTTCCACCACTATGGCAACGTTTTTGACCCGCTGACTCAGGCCGTGTCGGCACGCCTGGGCACCACAGACATCCCGCGCAGCTACCTGAAGAAGCTTAACGTGCCTGACTGGAAACCGCTGGTCAATTCGCCCAACACCTGGCAGGGCAAGATGCGGCTGCTGGCTATCGAGGACGTTTTTGAGCCGACGGTCAACTGTGGAAGAAACGCACCGCCTAGCTGGGTTCAGGGCTTCCTATGGGAGATGCGCCGGGCTGCGTGGGTTCTGACTCCAAACCAGAGCAGCTTGGTCTCAAAGGTTTCTCCCATCGACAGGCTCATCAGCGACCAGACGTCGCCGCTCTTTGGATCACCGATTGCCTGGGCACCCGTGTATACCACGCTGCTTTCATGGCTGGAGCAGACCGAGAAGAAGGGGGCAGCTGTTCCCGACAGCTACTGGAAGCAGCACTCGCTGATCAACCCCGAAAACAACAAGCGTCCTAGCCTGTCGAACCGCCGCAGATGACTTTTTCTTTTAAATTAATTAATTTCTTTTACCTTTTGAACATCAAAGAGCTGATACCCCTTTCCAGACAGAACAGTCGCAGCGACAAAACGCTCATAGAGGAATTTACCACATGTCTCTTTTTTTTTTCTTTTGTAAAAGAAGCACCGCTGATTTTTTTGTTTTGCAATTCTTTTCCTTGACAGCCTATAACACTAAAAAATACCTAGAGCACTGATGCCACAAGCTGTTATTTCCCCAGGGCTGGATAGGCTTCCAAACGTCAACCGGGTCTATACGTTGCTTGCAAACAAACAGAGGTCTGCGGCCCTTGCCAACGATAACTATGCTCTACTGCTTTCGGTGCTCGAGATTATCGAGAGACATGGAACAGAGTGTAAGATGGACATCTGCAAAATTGCAGAGCATATGGCTCGACATTGGAAGGAGCTGCGGAATATGGTGACAAGCGCGTCAAAGATGTACGGCAATATACTGTCGGTTACCTACAACCAGGGCACAGATGCATTTATTGTAGTGCAGCCACCCAATGCTAGAGAACTGCTTGAGCAGCAATGCTACGATCCAAACGTACGCCGTTTGGATCCATTGCTTACCGGAAACGATGCTACATGCCCGAAATGGGCTCCTGCTATGCTAGATGCTATGAACCGTGATATCGCCGAGTTGGCCGATCGCTACCGGCCTACTCATGATAACGTCCGTGAGGTAGATGCCATATTGGATAAAATCCAGCAAGCCATCGACACACATTACCCAGAGTATAAGGCAAAGGTTGAGTTGTTTGGATCACGCGTCTACGAGCTATGTGACAATTCAGGCGACATTGATGCGGCAGTGCTATGCGAAGGCTCTGCCGTTCTATCGGCTGAGCAGCTAATGGTTGCTATGAAGGCAATACCAGAATGCAAGCACGTATTTTGTCTTCCCAAAGCACGAGCGCCAATTGCCAAACTAGAGTTCTATGACAGTTCTCGGCAGCAGGTGTTTGACTGTGACATTTCTTGTCATCGAAATCACCTTGGTATTCTGAGCACACAGATGATCAAACAGTACATTGACATGGATCCACGTGTGTGCTACGTTCTGGCTGTGCTGAAGGTGTGGGGTAGGCGACGGGTGATACTCAGCTCAGCCACGCTTACTTCATTTGGTCTTCTTGCAATGGGAATAGCATTCCTCATCAGTCGCAGGGTTGTTCCTTCACTTCAGCAAGTAGACTCGGCTGAGATTGATGGCAAGTCCTGGAAATCAACTGATGCACTGCAGAAAAACATGTTTAAAAGCAATAGCCCAAAATTGTGGCATAGCCCAAACACTAGCACATCTGCAGAGCTTATACACGAGTTGTTCCGTTACTATGGCCATGTATTTGATCCAGTCACTCAAGCTGTCTCGTTGCGGCTTGGCTCTCCGTCAATTCCTAGATCGCAGCTTCCAGGGCTTGATTCGTCAGACTGTGAAAGGCTCTTGGACAAGCCCGACACTTGGAAAAATACTATGCAATTGCTGGTTATAGAGAATCCAATCGAAACCTCGGTAAACTGTGCAAGCAATGCCTCACCAAGCTGGGTCGAAGGATTCCTGTGGGAGATGCGTCGGGCAGCATGGGCTCTTGCTCCAGAAAGAGCTTGTTCAGATATCGGCTCTATCAGTAGATTACTGCTCAAGCCTACCTCGGCCATTTACAAATCTCCCGAGGCATGGGCACCTGCATACAAGACCCTTCTTCCCCGGCTTATAAAATCAAACCGCAAGAACAATTTGCTGGATCCAGAATCCATATGGGGCGAGCATACTCGAGCAGAGTTCGAGGATATAAACACCCTCGACATGTAACCAAAACGAGTAACCGACAGGTTATATTCACTAACATTCCTAATACATTAACAAACCACATTTGTACTCACGCACATCGATTTCAGTCACCACTGCATCACCACTAGATATTTTGAAGCTATTTTATTTAATACATTCAAACTTGCTATTTTTTGTTGATGCGCTGCTGCTACCACAGACCAAGCGCTGTGTTACAGCTACAACCAACAAAGTTTACTGTGTTTGACATTGTGTTTCATTTGCAATATGTGATTTAAATGCATGTTAATCGACCAGCAATCAACACACATATGCAATATATTTGCTATTACATTAATATAAAATACCACTAAGCACTATTGCTATAACCAATGCTTCAACTATTTAACTTTGAAAATAAATGCAACAGACTAGACATCTATGCTACTATGTATCACACTGGTCGTCTTCATTGGTACTGTCTGAGGACACGTCCTGCACATCGTTTATATTGACGACTAGATTCTTAACATTATTTGCAGACAATGATGTGTCATCCTCGTTGTCTTGTGTATCATCTGTATCTGCTGTATCACACTGGTCTCCTTCATTGTTATCATTCGAGGACGTGTCTTGTCCATTATTTAGGTTGACGACAAGATTCTTAACGTTATTTACAGACGATGATGTGTCATCCTCGTTATCTTCTGTATCACATTGGTCTTCTTCATTGGTATCGTCTGAAGACACGTCTTGTCCATTATTTAAATTAACTACTAAATTCTTAATTTTATTTGCAGATGATGATGTGTTATCCTTGGTATCTTCTGTATCCTCGGGATCTTTGCTGTCTGAGTCCTCATTGTTTGGGTCTTCATTATCAGGATCATCATTATCTGGGTCCTCGTTCTGGTCATCTTTATTGTTTTCATTCTCGTCATTCTTATCATCCTTGTCATTCTCGTCATTCTCGTCATTCTCATCATTCTCG